>VZTD01000109.1:2156962-2197476 GCA_013397725.1 Rhagologus leucostigma | reverse complement strand
GAGTGTAATCTCTGTGTCCTTGAGAAGCTGCTTTGGAAAGTTCATCTGGGTGGTTTTTTTTTTTTTTCCAAGCTCAGTTTAAAGGCACAGAAAAGGCACAATATTACTTTTTGGGCATAGAGCATGATAGGGGATACACATGATAGAGTCACCCCAAGACAACATCAGAGGAACCGATTTGTAGGATTTTCTTAAAAATGCTTTCATGTGCAAAATTTAGGTCTTATAAATCAAAGTTCAAATGGGACAATATTAAAGATGGAAATTTTTATTTACTGGCATAACAAATTTGGAACAATGTCATCCAATTTAGGGATTGGCAGAGAAGAGTGAAACATCACTGAAGTAAGGGTGCTACTTATTTCCAATAAACATTTTGTTAGAACTGTGTTCATTTTAATCTTACTTTTCTTACTGTAGTTTTGTACAGACATTCATCTGCTTCTTGCAGTGTTTAATATTCATGTACTGCAAGAGTAATTTAAATAGGTAATAGATGCAGAGTGTAACCCTTAAATCTTGTTCATAACAATGCAAACTATTGGATGGCAACAATTGCAAATATATGCCTGGCTTTGCAGGATGCCAACTCATTGGCTTGGGACATAGAGCTCACCTTAGGTGACAGTAAACATTTTATATTTAAATATTCATTGCTGAGCCAGATGAACAAAAAGAGCTGCAGTATTTAATTTTATTTCTTTTTGTTTTATGGAGAGGTCTTACGCAGACTGACGCAGTCCTGGAGAGAGATCCAGCCTTGTTGGAGTGGGATCCACATGCAGATTTTAATCAGGAATGACAGCTCCAAAGCAGCACTGTGTGCAGTACCCCGAGACCTCTACCCTTACTGCTGCTCATACTGGCATGGAGGAGGAGGTGAGCAGGATGCTGAGCAGTAACTGAATGATAACGTGTGAAATTTCTGGAAGAAATGCAAGCATTTGTTTCTTAAAAGTTATTTCTGCCTATGTTTTAATTAATTCCTGTCTTTTCTGCTCCTTCTGTGTGGCTCTGTGTGGTTCTGTTGTCAGAAGGATAAGCTGTGAAGTGGGTTAAATGAGAAGGCTTTTCTGTGAGGAGGGAAAACTGGAAGTATGTACCCATATTTTGCAGTTAAATGGATTATACCTGTCTAAATGTGCTGTAGCTAGATGATGAGTAAGGCTGGGTCACAAACTAGAGAAACTGTGAGCGATTTAGGAAATGTGGAGAGTTTTTTGTTTGTTTGTGGTGTGGCTGCTTTTTAAGTGCTTCTGGAGAGCTGGATAGCTTCAAGAGTAATGTCAGGTTGTTTTGGGGTCAAAAAGAAATGCTGAGTTGCTGCAGAAGGGGTGTGTGGAGTTTGCTGTGTCTGAAACAGCTTGTGGGTGCCCTGGGAAGTGCAGCGTTGTAGGCAGTGGAGTGGGGAAACTCCCAGAGGTGCAGTGTTGTGCATTTATTTCTCTAATTGGATTTTTGTGTGAGATTTGTTAATACTTTTATCACAAACTTCACTGGCTTGCCATAGAAATCTTCTCCAAAAGAGTTAACAGCTATTTCTAAACAAGATCTTCCAGACCAGGCACATCCTGACCAGTTGAGATGACCTAGGTAGCCTCATCTGGAGTTACCATTTGCAATCACAGTAACTCAACTGGCTTGTTATCGTATTCTGCAGCTCCCTGCATTGCTGACCTCACTCCTAAGCTTTCTGCAAGTGGAACTTCTGAGTCCCTGGTGTAAGAAAAGCCTCAACAGCTTTTAGTTATCTTTCTGGCAACTTCTATCAAAATTTCTGACGAAACTTCACAGCTTCCAGCTGCCTTCTCGGCACTAGCTTTAGGGAGCTGAGCCAGCAGTAATGCCAGCCCCATTGGGTCTGCACCTGCCCTCGGGCTGTGATGGTTGCTGTGATGCTGATAGTGCTTCTGGTGCAGAAAAGGAGCCTCCTTACAAACCAAAAATAAGAGTCAGCTGGCATGCTCAGCTCCTGCTGCTGTGAATAAGCTCAAGTTTTCTGAAGGCTGGCCCTGAAGTGGCAGCCTTTCCACTGCCACAGGAACATGAGGGTCAATAGTAAAGACTTAACAGAAGTCCATAGTAAAGATTTCATCCTTGTGAAGCCCCCAAACACCAACCCATGCTCTAGCCTGAAGTTACTGAAGAAAGAAAATGTGTCAGTTGGCATTTAGAGGGTAACAATTTTCTGGTATATATTGATTACATGAGCTAAAACCAAGAAGTACTGAATGTTTATCTGGGAAGTACAGCAGAAAATGAAACTTAAAGGGGATTTGGAGAATGTCTGTTGGAAGAAGAAAGTTCAGTTTTATCTATGCAATTTTCTGAAAAGAAATACACCCACAGTCCATAATCCTTGATTTTTTATGTTCTTTTTCATTTCCACCAGTTGTGAAAACTGGAGAACAGAAACTAGTTTGTTATCCTTGTTTAGCCAAAAGGACTTCCTAGAGTAAAAAAATGTTAAGAAATGTCTGTTGTGCAAGACTAGTAGGTCTTCTTGCAAACTAGGACAGGGTTTATAAGGCATAGCATAGGCCTGGCCATTTCACCCTTGCAGGGTTGAACAGAGGGCTGGGATTGACCTGAACTAAAAGCTTAATTAGGAGAACTGGATTTGTCTCTACCACGAAGCACAATTTGTAGTTGTCTCAATAGATACAGGGTGAAATAGCAAAGCGGGGGTGGAAAGCACAAGCAGTGGTTTGTGCTAATGTTTTGTGGAAGGAAGAAGAGAAGTAAGCTTAAAGACTATCAGATAATAGAAATACCCAGTCATGATCTTCCTGTTAGCAGTAGGGTGAACTCCAGCTCCTCAGAACAAACACAAATGTCAGAAGCCCATGGGAGAGATGGGATTACCGAAAGGTTAGGTACAAAAACAGAGCTTCAGTGTGTTGAAATAAGTGGTCTTCACATGGAATGCTAAAACATTTCCCTTCTGTCAGTTCAGTGCTAAACAAAAACTGTAAAACCAAGTGATAAAGTGAATCAGATGGAGCAATGTATGTTTGGCTGCTTACTGCTGACAACTGGCCCTGGTGAAGGCTGAAATGGTTTGATGGGTATCAGCAGGCTGCTGCATTCCTACAGTATTTGCTCTTAATGAGACTATTGGATTGTTGTGTGATGTATTAGAAAAGCTAATGCTGTATCTACAATACCAAGGTACCAGAGATGTGGATAGATAAGATCAGAGTGAAGGTATGAGGCTTGTATATGGAGATGTATATTTTCAGAGATTTTGTTACTCTACTGCTTGCAGAGAAGAGAGATGATTCATTAAAGAGTCCAAAAATGCCATTAGTATGCTACATTTGAAATTCGTACCTTAATCTTACTTGCCATTGTCCTCTGCGAGGAATTTTAATTATTCTCCAAGGTTTAAAGGAAAATACAGCTGGAAAAAAAAAGCATAATGCTACAGTAAACTGGCTTTCTCAGACGTAAGCTTCAGCAGTAACGAAAGGGAAAATGGGGGAATGTGTGAGCAGCATTCATTTTTTACTTCAGTACCTTCTGGAAGCGGTATACAAGAACCATTAATATTTTATTAGAGAGATCTGTAACTGTGTTTGCAGTTGACTGATCTGACTGTATGATAAGAATTAACTTGACAAAAGGGCATTTCTCAAGTGCAGCCCTGGCTTTTTTCTTTCTTTGTTTTCATGGCCAGTTGTTAAGCTCTATCCACCCAGCCACTCTCTTGTTATGAAGGGTTTTCCTTTTCACACCACAAGTTTCTATGTACACATTGCACGTGGTGAGGTGCCTGGAACAGAGGGAAGCCTGCAGCCAGGCACAGGTGACCTTCTCTTCTCCACCACTGGCACCCCTCTCAGAAGCGATGACATTTAATGCAGTACTCTTACTGAGAGTGGCTCTGGGGGAACCTGGGGACAGAGATGCTCTGCTGTGGGACACCTTGGGGCTCTGATCTGCTTCTGTGATCCTGCAGATCACAGGTGGGTTTCTGTGTTTGCTTTTTTGTTTGTTTTTTATTCCAAATTTATATGATCTTAGGATAGATAAATTTATCTGAGTAGCCATGTTCAAGTCAGTGGTAAGCAAGAAGAACCGTCTTGGTTAGATTGGAGCTGATACGTGCTGGAAGCAGCCATGGCAGTGTAATTACAAAATTTTATTGTTAACTGAGTGCACCATGTATGCTTTCTCATTTTTATTATGTTAATAATTTTCAGTGTTTTGAGCTGTCTTCTATGTAGTCTGGCTGCAGAAATTTCCTCAAACAAGCCTTTCATATTTTTCACTGCTGCCTTCTTGACTCTCTATATAGGAAGAATCACATTACCACATTACTTTTTTTTTTTTAGCGTTCAAACCCAAGCCCTTGGGATACACTTGATTTCTCTGACACTCTATCTCTGCTTTTCCAAGAGTTAGAGTACTAGATGGCTCATTTGAAAAACAGCAGCTGACAAGTGTGCTTAGTTTCATGTTAAACTATCGTTCCTCATTTATGTGAGTCTGTCAAAGATGCATTTGATATGAAAGACCTAATTCTGGTACAATCCTGTTCTTGTAAGGTTTGGTCTTGTGCTGACACAGAGAGTTAGTCACATACATAAAAAGTTACTCTGATAATAGTAGAAGAAAATTACTTTGAAAGAAATGCCACATGTCCGTGCTTAGAAATACGTGTATTAAATTAAGTCCAATTGTTAAGTCCAAATGCCAAAACATCCCCCCCCCCTTGATAACAGTAGCTAGATAAATTCTGTCTAACTGGTTCAGCTGAAGGGAGAGGAGGCCGCTTGCATGAATGCAGGTGTCAAAAGGTTTCAGATTTGCCTTAAAATCCATTTCCTTGTCTGTAGGCTCACAGAGGAGAGAAGAGATAGGGTTGCTGAGAACAGACAGCAGCAACCCATGGTGCCCACTGTGACTTGTAAAGCAATTTAGGCCCAAATGTGCAAAGAATTTCAATGGCAGTGACACACAAAACCATGCATTGGGGCTGCAGTAGCCCCGTGCCTCATTTTTCCATCACTACTATGAGGGAAGTGGTGGTTCCTTACCTGTGTTTCCATCCTTTGTGGGTGTAGGGTGGTTACATGGGCTTAAAGCCATGGTGTCTGCAGTACTTTGATTTAATTTCTTTTTTTGCATGCTGCAGCAATATATTGTGCAAGTGAGTTACCAAAATAACCTGAAGCCCACCCACAAATCCAGATGAGAATGGATTGTTTTCATCAATTCTCTGTTTTTTTTTTTTTCATCCCACTATGTCTACTCCTCCACAGTTTAGTGAAGCAGGGATGTACCTTCCTCCCCTGGCATAACGCAGCATGGCTCAGGAATATAGAACCAATCTGTCTGTGTGACAGTATGGAAACTTGCTAGAACTACAAAAATAGATACGTTTTTTTTTCCATGCAAGTGTCTGTTATACTCTTGTCATCTGGATGAATACACACAACTCACATAAATGACCATTAACATAAAGTGAAAGTGAGAGTTGGTTCCTCTAGGCATGGGTTTATTAATTTTTAACTTGGTACTGGTGTATCAAATTGCATGCGATTTAAGGGTTGATCAGTTATTTGTGTTTTTCCTTTAGACTGTAAATGGAACAGTTTTCAGACACTATTAAGTCCTTTAAAAAACAATTCTTTCTGAATTTTGTGCTTTTGAAGCATGCCAGAAAATTTCTTCTCAAAACAGACACCATGTAATTCTTGCTTATGGAAATGGAATTACATATTGGGAAGCTATAATAACAACTGCCAACACACGGGGCAGGACTTAATATTTTTCTAGTCTCTCCTCACCTACCAGTGATGTTATCAGCCCTTCCTCTTGGGAGCACAATTCACGGTGTCTTTGTGACACTCATCCTTTTTCAGGGCTGCCACAGACAAAGAAATTGTGTCACCTGATGGAGGGGCTTCGGAACTTCTCCAAATCCCAGGCCTGTCCAGGCATAGGTTTTGTTCTGTTATCTCCCTTTCTCCTCAGCCACTCTCAACCTGTATTGTACTTGTGCGTGAATTACATCTAGTTTGCAAAAATATTGACTGCTACAGAATAGCCCTAGTTAGTAAGCAGAACCACCAGACCAGAGAGAACTGGGATTTTTCCCCTTCTTCTCTGTAGTGCTGATAAGTTATCGATTCCAATTGCAGCTGTATAAGATGATTTTCTGTGGATGTTTTTCATGCATCAGTCTGAGCTCAGGTCCTAAGGCAAATAATTTCCTGCTTTGCTGTCCGTCAGAGTCAGTAGCCATAAAGGTACAGTTTTTGAGGCAGCTGCTCAGAGGGACCATGGTGGTAGGTGTAGGGGGGGCTGTGCTGTTTGCCCCAGGGTGTTTCCTTCCCTCTCCTCCAATGGTTACAGCTGCAGAGGCTGTTCGTACTGCTGCCTGCAAATGCCATCCAACCTTCTCTGCAGGATGTCTGCAAATGGTTTGGGTTGAGTCTTTTTAAATAATGCTTTGGTTTGCCCAGTATGCAATTTCCTTTATTGGCACGCTACCATATTCCCCTGTACTGCTCCTAGTGTGGTGACTTCTCAGTATTTGACCCAGAGCATGAATATTTATGCTTCTCTTGACATCTCCCATTCAAATTCGATGAAGCAGAGCTTGCTGCTCGTCAGAGCAGCACAGGAAAAGACTTGCCACAGAAAGCCCCTGTGGTATGGTGCAAAGCTGTCCTTTCCTGCTTGCCAGTGCTGCTGGCATTGCAAAAGGGCAAATGCCATTTGTGCTCCCACATGTAGTGCTGCCAGGTAAAAGCACTTTTGTGTTTTTGCAATTGTGGAAAGACCCAGATTCAGAAGGTCTCCACGCATGGCAGCATGGGCATGTGAAGGTGGAATAGACCTTCCTATATCCACCTTCCTATATCCTGAAAGATGCAACAACACCACATCCTAAGCAGCAGAGATGCACTTTTGCATCACCTGTTTGGAAAGCTGTTACCTGCAAAGGTCGTAATGATAATACCTACTCCAGTGTGAGTCCTCTGTGGTGTATAGATAACACCTCAGAGGTATTGCTGCAATGACTACGAAAGTGCAGCATAGTCCTTGGCCTCTCTGCTGAGCTGCTGAATTTTAGTTCCACAGCTGGCAGCAATAGTATAAATGGTGGGCTTGTGCCATTGACGGTGACAGTGATTTCTTGTACCCTGGGTTCGATAAAAACCTCACACTTCTTTCACTGACATAGTTAATATTTTCTCAATCCATGCCAACGTGCTTGTGTTCAGAATCTGACTCCTCTGAATTAGAAACTGGACGATTTCAGCAGCAAATTTTTCTAGGCAGCCGTTCAGTTGACCTAAACCATTTTTAACATGGTGATTTACAGGCAAGAGGCAACTTCTGTGTATTTTGCCATATCCTGGATCATCTGTGCTTGTTCTCCTCATAGTTGCACTATGTCATTTTAGTAGAAGTAGTATAGCTGAAGCATTTACACTCAGCTCTAAAAGCCCTGTGAATATTCTTGCAAGAAAAGGGTGCTTTATAGGAAGATAGAGCACAAATTATTACCAGTCTGGAGCTGACATGGAGATTTGGCACTCCATCTGGAGTCCTTTCTTTCAAGAGGGATTTCTATAAATTCTGCCCTGTTCCTGATGAACAGGCTAGTCTCTGTTGTCAGTCTCAAACCATAGGCTTGTCAGGCATGATAAAGGCAAAGGAATATATACAGTGTGCGTTGGCTGATTGCACATTGTCTGGAGCTGTATAATTTTCCTACAGTTATTGCTTTCAAGTGATTTATTTGTGCAATTTCTTGGGGAAAGTCATCTGCAGGTTTCAAAATGCATAGTGTTATGATCTTAGGGATTTATTCTCACTGTGTAAATGGGGACTCTCAGTGTCATCTATGAAACTAAGATGGTATGGAAAACTAATCAGGACCACTTTTAGAACATGGACCTCAGCAGAATGACTGCAAGTTTGTATTAACACGCCTGACATATAAAATGTGACTGGAGAGCAGTTGATAGTCTATCTAAGAAGCAGCAACGGCTTTTGGATAAAAATTATTGAACATAAGGGGCAATGAACACAAGGTTTTAGAGGTGTAGTGTGTGGAATTTCCCATATCTCTTGAAAATAAATGTCTTGTTTTCGTGATAAGTACTGTCTTTTTCATCCTCTACAGGAAATACTTCAATTCTCATGGAAATAAGTAGGGAAAGCAATCATAGTTTCTTACTCATTTTTGCCCTCAGAAGAAGGAGTCCAACTTTTCTTTGAAGACTATTCATACTGTAATTGAACCAGGGTAATCACTATGCAAACAATACCTGCTTTTCTCATAGCTTCAGGAAATTTATGAGCTCATTATTTGTTTGCTTGTTTGTTTCCCACTGCCTGCAAATCACTGGCTAGATAAAGATTAGCCCGGTGAACCCATTGATAGTTTGGTCAATACATTTCATATGCAGAGTGGTGAGGTCCTGGCTGCAGGAAAGGCTGGGCAGTTTAAGGTGCCAGCTTGTTGTTGTCTGATAATTTATTATTCCTTGGCTGTGAGAAATAAGTACCTTTCTGGCTGATGTGGAGGGACAGGCTGTGTGGGTCAAGCTCTCTTCAGTTGCCTGGAAGAAACCGTAAGGAATTTGGTGTATTAGTCTGTTTTTTCTTTATGCAAAAATTTCATGGACTGCTGTTGAAATCTTCCTTTGTGACTCATCCAGCTTCTTTGTATTGGTCAAACACCCTGAACTCAACGGCCTTCTCCCCGGGCTGTGGGCCTTAAGCATTTCTACTTGTAAAAACAACAATGCTTAGTAGGGAAAAAATTTCCTTCCATTTGCAGGGCATGTGTAGAGGAAAAGACAGTGCAATTCCTGGGGTAACATGGATACATTAGAAAAACTCAATTATTTTCTGTTTCAGTGCTTGGAAAGATGGTGCTGTGATACAAGGAAATAACTCTTGTAGTTTTACAAATTAGTGGTTGGAGTTTTGTTTCTCTCTAGCCCAGCGTAAAGCTCTGCCCTACCTGCCTACAAGGCTGTTGTGGGGAGCGGCTCCTGTCTCCGTGCCGGCTCCTTCTGAGGAGTAAACTCCACATCAAACATGCTGGAGCTGTGGCAGATGACCTTCCCTCACCGCTGCCTTTCTTTTAAGATGGACAGCATTGCTGGAGTGGTTTTTTTTCCAGCTGACACAGCAAGTTGTATTTACTGCAGGAAGCAGAAATATCTGTGTCACTTGGTCTGACTACCTCAAATCGTGTACCCCCTACTTTTGTTTTATTGGCTTGTTGGTCATGAAAGTGCAACCTCCTACTGTTTTGTCTTTGTTGCTCTATAAATTACTGACTATTTCCACGTTTCACCAATTCAGAGCCAGGCTGTTGTTGAGGTTGTAGCAAGCAGGTGTTCTGCACTTCTATATTCTTTGCTTTCAACTTAGATATTGTATTTTCTGCTGATTGTAAAAAATGATAGGGATTCTTTGGATGCTGAATACGGGACTGTTTTGATCCAGGTAGAGAATTCAAAAGGAAATATTCTATTTATAAAGGAATAAATGTCAAAGGAGCAGTACTGGAGCCCCAGTTTGGGGTCATGGTAAAACTGCAGAGCCAGAGTCCCCAAGAGAGCTCTGACACTTACTGTCAAGAACCTGAAGCTAAAAGTCTAAATAATTAACAGTTAGGTTTACTTAATGCTGTTCTTTATCAGATCTGACACTATCTTTTTCAGTCTTCCATATTTCTGAAATGCTGTAAAAGAATTAGGTGAGCAGGAGAAGTAGCTTTGTAAAAACAGAAGGTGTGAATATCCTTTAGTTTTGCATTACTATCTGCACAGGACCTTTCTGCTCCTTAGCATCTCCACGGGTGGTACCTTCTCAGCCGAGACCCTCTCATTAGCCCCCAGGAAAGGATGAGGCCTTGAACTTCAGTGCCCAGAGCAACCCAAAGTCTTTCAAATAATGGGGAAAATGCATTGTTCTCCATAAGTATCTGTTAGTGTTGAGTATGTGCTTGTGAGTTCAGCTCAGATATGAGGTGTCCTTCATCTCTGTACCTCTGTTCTCTATCTCTGTCTGTTTTCTGCACCTAATACCCCCTCAGTTTCCCCAAGGTAAGAAAATGTCTTCCCTTACACATTCCCAAGCGTGCTGATGCCCAGCTCAGCTTGTCTGTAGTGAATCAATATTTGTGAGAGAAGAAACACATGCCATCCTCTATGAGGTGTACACTAGAGAGAGAGAGAGAAAAGAGCAGTATCTCCCTATCTGTATTACTCTATATTAACTGAAACCACAGCCTTCTTGACCAGTTCAAGTCCCATCTCAAATAAGGAATGGACAGCTTATAAATTGTCTGCTGGTGACTTGGTCCTTCCCCAAGGACCTGGTTTGGTTCTTCCTGGCAACAGAGAGGAAACAGCAGAAAACAGCATTTTCCTTGGCTGAGTTTCTAAGTTTCAGTCTACCTGCACCATCAGAAATGTCCATCCTCTTTACTTTAGAAACTTTAAATTTATTTTTTCAGTGACTAAAAAACCCACTTTAGCGTATTTTATATGCTTCCGAGTCCCTCAGGCTCCTCCGTTAGCAATTCCTTCCTTACCCATTTTCTTAACAAGTATAATTTTGCAGGCTTCGTCACAGAAAATACGATCTCACTGTCATCTCCTATACCTTAAAATAAACCAGCCAGCCTTCAGTCCATTTCCCTCACTCCATCCTGTCGTCTTTCACCCTAAAGCTTAATGAACTGCTTTCTGGTATCTTAATGTAGATTCTTTCCAATTCATCCTTATTTATGAACTGAAATACCTTCAGCAGTGACAGACCTTTGCTGGAGATCTAATTGCATTTACATTTTTTCCTGTGATGTGCTATCTCTGGAAATCTCATATACGAACCTGGATTTGGGGTACTTTGCACACTTAGTAGAAGCAAGCTAAGATTGTAGCATTTTGGGCAACTGTGGAAATTCCGTTAACAAAATTCAGTCTTTTGCCATTTCCTTGCTGAAGGTCACTTTCTCTCCCATTTTCTTTCTTTTCTAGGCACTGAAGACAAGACCACTCAGTGTCTTTGTCATGGCCCAGCCTACAGATGTGAGTGTTGTTTCAGTGTGTCTCTCATTCTCACTTCCCAATTCCAGGACAGCCATCCTTTGCTGTTACATTCTGTGCAGCAGCATTTCTGTCTGCACAATTAAAGTTCTGTCTCAGGTTTCATCACCTCTTGTTTGGAATTACATAGGGGGACACTCACACTCCGCTCCTATTTGTTTAAAATGCTGCTGCTGATACTAATTTCTTGCCTTGTTAATTTAAGCACTTCATCACTGTTTTTGCATGTCTTCACTTACATTTTCCTCCCCTCTGTCCACCATCATTCTGCATTTTTAAGACCCTTCCAGATCTGCCCAATGAGGCTATGAAGCTGGTGCCAGTCTTTCCCACCCTCCTACTTCACCTTTTCTTGTTTTCTCGCTCAGAGGTGGGCAGAGTTCCTTGTGACCCCAGCAGGAAGGCTCCACTGGGTTTCTCTTAGGCTAGCCTTGAAATTCCCCCCAGTAATAATGCCTGTGTGCCAGGTGGCACCCAGTGTGTCTCCTTGGCCTGGCTTGTGTCTATGCTGATGTCTTCTAGGAAGTGGCATTTGAGGGGACAGAGCTTCCCTGGCTTTTATCACCTAAAAATGAAGCCTTGGTAGCGATGTACTGCTATAATATGGACAGTGCAGCTTACTTGGGGAGATTCTGGGTTATCTGTGACACATAAGCTCCTCCTATACAAATTGTTTAGGCTGAAAGTATCTACATTTTATACATGTAATTCTATAAATCAAATTGTTTTCACAGATCACACTTTCCTTTTATTGCTTTTTGTTATTTGGGGGCATATGGTAGCTTTCTGTAAAATGTTGCCTTGATTGCCTTCTGGATATATCCTATAAATCCTGACAAATGCTTTCAAAAGTGAAAACAAAGGCATATTTTTCTTGTATCAGAGCTTGCTCAACAAACTGCCTGTACCTTTTCCGTGGGGCCTTGCAAAATGGTGTTATGTCAAGAAGAATAATGCTTTTTAATTTATGAACCATTAATATTTATTGCACATGCAATCACTGGCATTTTATGTGAGAGTGCTAGGCAGCAGTTCTTAAAATTGGAAAGAGGTTATATATTTACCCGGGCTACACAGATAATTCATATGGGATAATTTTTGATGCATTTATTTCTTTGTGTTGACAAATTTCCTGACAGTGGCCAATGCGGTTGGTTTCTTAAGCTTATTTGCTAGCTTATAATGAATTGCTCAATAATTACTAAAAATAATTTAACTCTTTTATTATTAGGGTTCTATAAGTGTGTTGAAAAAGACTTGCTTGTATTGCTGCACAGTTAAGGAGTTGAATCAGGGAATAAGCTGAGTTGGAAGAAATCCTCAGGGATCACCGAGTCCAACTCCTGGCCCAGCATAGCATCCAGTCTTACTTCTGAATTGAGGTGTGCTTCTTTCCCACACAGATCAGGGCTGGGGGCTCCTTACACTGTGTTTTGCACAGGGGCATCCAGAGACCCCTGTGTATGGTGCTGCTGTCCCAAACCACACACCTGATTCCACAGAGTGAGGAATTGGTTTTGCAAAAACTTGCACTAGGGCTTAGCTTTATAGTGAATCCCCCTGAAAACTCAGTGTGGAATACTGGCCCTAAAGAGGGCTCTGGTGCCACAGGATTGTCTTTTCAAAACACTAGGATTAATTTGGGGGCATAAATTAGGTAGATCTGCAGGTATTTGTGGAACAGATTGCTTGAAATTACATGTAGCAAGGTTTTAAAATTCAGGTTGTTGGTTTTCTCCTGATACATGACTGCTCTTCTCAGTTCCTGAGGGGGAATAATATTATTTTCTTGAATCAGGTTCTGGTTGCAATGTAAATTTTATTTCCCTAAGTAGTTTATGTGACTTACTTTAGAATTAGCTGCTGCAAAGAAGGTTCCAGCCAGTAGATTACTTTGGGAGATGCTCACAGAAACATGTCAGTATGACTGGTAGCCATCAACATAGAACAGGTGGGAATTCCAAACAGTTTTGATTAATGTTTGGGGGTTTGTTTGATTGGGGTTTTTTTAAAATATAGTGATACTTGCATCTGTAACAGATTGGAGTCTGTGACTGTATCACTGAAGAGATTGATAGAGGAATATTATTTCTACCATACTGATAGAAATACAAATTCGATTCCCATGGAAATTGGAAACCTTGAAAGCAGCAATATTGCAGCCCATTAAGAGCCTCAGTTAGCAGTGCACTAGTCAGAACTGAAGTGCTGCAGTGATACAATTCTGGCTAATATTGATGTAAGAGCACAGAGATAATGGAAGCTTTCACTACGTGCCTGTGTTATACAAAGGGATTAATTGTGATTTGATCTAGGGTATTATTTTGATGAATTATTCCCAGTAAGATATTCACAGAACAAGAGGGACTTCAAGATTGGTGAAGCACAACAATCTTATTAGCTGGTTTGAGAAGATCTGATTTAGCTTAGTCTTCTAAATGCAGTCACTGCAGTCTAGGAGGGTGGAAATGTCTGCTCAGGCTGTGTCCAGGCAGCAAGCCTCCTGTTGGGAAGAGGGCAGGCTCCCCAAAGGACTGTCCCTACAGTCCTCTGCTTCCTCAGTGCCTTTGTCCCATTAGCTAAGTCCTTTGGAAGCCACATGGAAATGTCTAAATGTGTGTGGGGTTAACACAAGCAAGGGAGCAGATTTCATTACTTTGCGGACTCCAAATACACGATCTTGCAAAAACTGCTCCTAGATGCGTTGGGACTTCTGCCTGAATAAGGGCAGCCAGAAAGTGTCACTTGCAGTTTTTCTTACAGCACACTGAAGCTGGAAAAGATTCAGGGAAAACCTGGAATTGCTAGCAATAGTAAACTCCCAGCACATATGGCAGACCAGGGTGCCTCATTTGCATTTAGAAGTTGCACTAAAATGGCAGTAGTTACCAACTCTGGCATAGTGTCCACGACAGAAGTCAGAGCTTTTAAATAGAAAATGAAGAAAAAATTAGAAAGACGTCATCTTTTAATTCCTGCAAGACACGTCAGTTCTTTTGTGGAGCTGGAAGAGATTTGCTAGTTACGTTTGAATAGGGAGAGCAGGGAAAGCAATGCAATATAGTCGTCGACAATTTCTACAGTGACATTTAACAAGCTGATTTTTCTGATGTGGAGAAGCAGCAGCATTTTATTTCTTTCCATAAGGGTGCATCAGAAGCACAAAGCTGTGCTTTTGAGTTATGAGGAAAGATGAACATTAATAAACAGGCGGGTCAAGAAACCACAATACAAAGGATTTTGTTATTCCTTCAACATTTGTCACCAGATGCTAGCCCTCCAATATATCTTGCTTTGAGAAATAGTTTTTAAGTCTTGCTTAGATCTGACAGCAGTAAAAGTCCCTTGTGAACTCTGAAAAGGCAATCTCAATCCAGCTGCTGGTATTTAGAGCTACACAAGATGAAAAGTGTTGTAAATGACAGAATCTATATCCTAATAGATTTGACAAATGCTAGGGCTCTACCTGTAAGGATGAGAGGTTTTTTATTGACTTGCCAAAAGGAATGGCTTCCGTGAATTGCACAGCTGAAATAAACAGTAAAAACATGCAGTGATGCAAGTTGCTGAGTAATCGCATATCCTTCCACTGAGCAGTAAATACCTTTTTGCTAACTAAATGCTATGTTCAAGAGCAAGCCATAGAGAAGGCACAATAAACTTCAAAGTAAATCTGCCTCCTGGGTGTTCAGCACTAGGCTACAGTTACAGTGTGACTTCAGATAGACTGCCTAGCTCAGGCTCCTTGGTTTCTCATATAAAGCAGACAGTTCAGAAGATCCTTCAGATCCCTGGGTGAGAGATTATTACTTGCATTGGGATATTTTTAGTAACTTGCCAATTATTGTAATCTTGATAGACTGATCCCTCTTGCTTGCTAAAGAAGTTTGTCCATTTTTTTTTCACAAAACCTAAATAGGAGACAGGTGCTCATCATCCAACACTAGTAGTTTTGCAGGAATATATGTGTATATATATATTTTTACTTTCCCCAAAATAAACAGCCCTTTTAATTAGCATTTCAAGGACAGTGTTAATCAGGTAATGCCATTTACCACTGTAGTTATTAGCAGGTCAGTTTCTTGGAGAAAAATCATCACTGAATTTATCAGTGTGAGCTCTGCTGAGAACAGGGATTTTCTGACACCAGCTGAATTTCACCAGGAAAACTTGGTCCCAGAGAGGAATATTGCAGGGCCGTAGTGCACAGCGCCAGTCCTGGACAGGTTGCATTGCTCAGCAAGGGTGGGCTGAGTGTGAGCTTGATGGAGGCTGGGATCCTCTGCACCTGCTGGGAGTTTGGGGCCCCGGCTGCACTGCCGTGTACCACAAACCCTGAGCTGCATGCAGCAAGTGAACTTCAGCAGCGGTGGCGTGACAGCAAAGCCTCCAGCCGAGGAACGTGCAGACTCAAACATTAATCTTTCAAGGGCACACACTCCGGTAACCAAGCAGAGAAATCCCCATTTCTCTAGCAAAGTAAGTCCACTTGGAATAACTAAAATCTTCACTTAAACTTTAGTAACACAATCCATGGTATTTTTTGGAAAAGCCGTTTGCTCCCACATAGGCCTTTCTAGCTAGAATTGGGGCACTGAAAAGATTAAATCTCATCATTCTGCAAATCTCTAAATATACTGTCTGCAATACATTGATGTTAAGTCAGTGTACTGAAAACAACACAACAGACACAAACTGCAGTGTCTCTCTTCGGCAGAAATCCGGGGATGCTTACTGGACAAAATGATCTGAATCACTGATCACTGATGGGCACGTTTAACTCCAGCCAAAGCCCAAACTGCCTATTGCATTTCCCCCACGAAGCTCCCAGCGATGTACAGTCTTAGCAATGAGTCTTTGCCCTTGACACAGTGCAGTTTGTTTGGGTTTTTTTTTGCACTAACAGCTTTGGTGTAAAATGCGAGCTGCGCAAGTTTAAGTCTTTGTTTCCCCCAAACCTTTTGCTCTCAATTCCCCCTGCCTTTTTAAAAAAATCCCTTTATTCTTTCTCTGTGCTGGTTTAGGATTTTGCAGTAATAGAAAAGATTTTGTTGTGTGATTGTGAAGAGTATTTTCCGTACAGGTAAATAGTTTCTGTACAGATATCAGTGAACATAGAGGCACTATACAAGTGACACTTTCTTTCCTATGTGACCTCTTCTATGTGTTCTGGTCTCTGCACTCACTAGCTGGTTTGGGAATCTGCAGCAGCGAGCTGGAGGAAATGGATAGTGTGGTAAATTTAGCAGAGGAGGAAGCTTTGGGGTAAAATGCTATAGCTTGCTCTGGTCTGGAGAGAAAGAGAGAGAGAATTGTCACGGCTCAGCATGGGAAGAGAAGTGAGGAGGGCAAGCATCTGAATTTCTGTCCTACCTGCAGAAGCCGTGCCACTCCATAGCAGTCTTGTGCTCTGTCTTCCCTTTCTTAGGTTGCAATCCCTGTAATCTGGGGGTGTGTACATGCAGAGAAAAAGGTGGGAGGGAGAGCATGGCATGTGCACTGTTCTTCCTGTGGTTCTTACACAGCAATAAATAAAAAGTGAAAAGCGTGATTACTTATTCATTCTGCTGTATTATAGGCATGTGTGACCACAGACTTGCAAAAGACATTAAATTTGTAAAGTCAAGTGCTGAAAACTTGTGCAAACTTTGATGCAGCACTCTGTGCCTGTGCTTAGGAAATGGCCTTCAGGTACACAACTGCAAAATGGAGAGAAGCATCAGAGTGGGAAGAATGAATAAGGGGCAAGAGTTGCAAGCTGTTTCTTGGGGCAGATAGTGAAAAAATTAAAAGTTGACGAATGAAGGTGCAGTCAAAAGAAGGAGGCAGTGGCACACTGAGTGGACCCGTGATCTGGGTTGTGTATGGCTGGAGATTGCAGGGCACAGAACGATGCCCTCCCGATGAAGGCTCACCCGGATGGTGCACCGGAGAGCTGCATTTGCTCAATGCCTTTGTTCAGTGTATTCTTACCTTGTCAGTGCAGCTTTTCTGTGATTCATTGCTACGGACCGTGGGGTCTAATTTGCAGAAGTGCTGACTTGCAGCTGCACATCAAGTAGATGTGCTTTGAACCAATAACCACAATGTTGCATTAGCTGGTTCAAAAAGTCAGGTATGAGGTGTCTCATTTGGGCACAGAAAATTCCTTTGTAATACTTGCATTATTTTCTCTTTGCCTGTAGTCTTGCCTAGAAGTGTCTGTGTAGGGGGGAAATCCCCTCACCTCAGACAAATGGCATTTATTTCATAACACCTCTCATGTTTATGAAGTCCTAATATTATCCTGTCAGATACTATAAAAACCCCTAAGGAAATTAATAATTCTGTTGTCAGAGGAACCTCTGAACAGTGTGAAGTAAATATCTCAGTGAGCAAGGGATATACTGTAAGTGGGAATACAAAACAAAATCTGTGCTGAGGTGGACTTTGCACAGATGTTAAAACACAACGCTGTTAAGTTGCTGGGGTTTAATCAAACAAAACAAAAGTGGGCTACTGTGGAGTAAGAGGGAGGTGAGCAGTATGGTAGCTGATCTGTGGTCCCAGGCCAGATGAGCCCTTCACCTAAAGGAAGGTTTAATTTCATTTAAGAGGATAATTTTGAAGGGGGTGAAAAGGCCAAGTGAGCTGTGGAAATGAACATATGGTAATGTAAATACCAGACCAGATACAGAATGATCAAGCTTGATCAGGTGCTGTATGGCTGCAAAATAGTTAAGAAACTATTGGAAAACAGGGCGAGAGGGGAAAAAAGAAGAATGTAGCCAGCAGAAGTACAAGTGTAGGCATGTGCTGGGAGAGTGAGCTGGTGGTGGGCACAATCAGCACTTGGGCATCAAGAGCAGTGCTGAGACCATGGAATTAATTGCTTCAGCAATTTCCTGGGTCTGTGCTCTTGGTGTAGACTCAAGAAGGCAAACTGGTGCTTCGCTGATCCTCTGTGGAAGGGACAGCATTTGCTTCTGGCTCTTATCTACAGAATTGTCTGATCCTCTCTGCTAGGCATTTTCACTCACTACTGACTGTTGGCAATGCTTACATGAATCCATACACTGTGCTTTTAAAATGAGAAGAATGTGGGGGTTTTATAATTTAAAAGTGTGTATTTCAATTTTGTTGCTCGCTTGCTTTGCATCACAGGAGGATTAACTGGAGCATTTGGCTTAACTTCTGTGTGCTGTGCACTCACATGTATCCTTTCACCATGTCCCCTCCAATTCATATTCTTACTAAAATAAGCAGTCCCAGTTGTTCCTGTTTTCTGGCAATTTCACTGGATGAGCCATGGTCCTTTGTGAAACTCTTTGGGTCACTCAGATTAATATTATTTTTATTTATATGCAGATTGCTTTCTGAGACATTTGTTGTGTTTATCTTTGTTGTAGAATAGGGCTTATTAATTGGGCAAGTTTCACAAACTTACCGCCTAAAGATTTCAGGTGGAAAAATTGAGAAATCTGGAGAAATTCCAGGAGCAGTTAGCCCAGCTTTGGCCCTAGGAAAGGTTCTGGGACAAAGTATTAAATTTTCAGTTTATCAAATGCTAAAGATGATGAAGTGGTTAAAAAATCCCTATAGGTTTGCGAAAAACAAGTAATTACAAACTAATCCAATTTCTTTCTTGGGCAGGATAATAGATGCAGTACATGGGGGGATATGTAATTTGACTTCTATTAAGCTTTTGACTTTTTTCTTGTGGTATCTTTATAAACTACACAGGTAATTATGTCCAGCCTGAAAACACTGCGCGCAGTGGAGTGGAAACCACTCAAAACTTGTATTTCACTGTCAGCGTAAGAGGGCATTTAAAGTGGGGCTGAACCAGCTGGTTTCTATTCAGTATTTTCATTAAGGACTAAGGTAATGGAATGGTGGTTAAATTGGTCAAATGCACAGAGGATGTCACACTGTTAAGCTGTAAGGATGATGGAAGACAAAACTAGAATGCAAAAGGACCTTGTTAATTTGACAAAAAAAGGCTAAATCAACAGGACCAGGTTCAGCTTTTCAAAGTCCCATATGTAAGGAAGATAAGGAGCAAGCTGGGGTGGAAAATGGAGGATAGTAACTTCCCAGGAGTGTGAATGGCAGGGAAAGATACTGGAGTGGACAACAGCAGAATATAGGTCAACAAGTGATGTTCTTGCAAAAACACATATTTCATTGTTTAATAAGGATGTGGATGAATTGGAGGTAGCTCAAGGGAGAGTTCAGAAAGCATAGAATGAAAGTTGAAATAAGTGGTTATGTTTTAATACAAAGAAAACAGACAGGATAACAGTATTGCGGTTTGCAGCAAGTTTTGTACAGAGGATGGCAGCTAATTGTTCTGCTTTCACACTTGAGACAAAACAGTAACACATTGGTTCCATGTGGGAGAAAGAAACTAAGATTGGAGTTTAGTGACGATGTAAAATGGAAGAGTTCTGGACACCTCTGGAGGTGTTGAGGAGAAGACTGGCCAGATATTTGTTAGGAATGAGAACTGAGATGTACCCAACCCTTCTGTTAGTACACAGGACTGAAAAGTAAGGGATCTTCAGTACCAGTTTGACCCCACTTTTCTGTGACTGTTCTTATCCTCAAGTAAATTAGTATTTTTTTTTCACCTTTTGAATAAAAGGTAAAGAAAAGGTAAGGGTGAAAAGGTAAAACTGGAATTCCTATCTGAATATAACTCTGTGTTACATTCATGTTCTTGTCTTTATTAAAAGCAGGTGTCAGCACCTGCATTTGTGTCTTCCTTTCCAGAACAGTTATTCTTGTGGTGCTCTGATAGCCTTTTCTATATTCTGTCTGAAGTCTTGCTCACTTGAGGTCTTTCATCTGTGGGATGGCTGTTTCTGCTGGAACACTGAAAATGTGCTCCAGGAGACAATTTGAACTGTTTGATCTCATGTAATACCTGTTAAAATTTTAAACTTACAAGCTAGGCCAAACCAACTGGTGTAAAATACAGGCATGGGAGATGCTCTGTAGAGCAAGTGACAGCCCCATCAGACTTCAGAAAATGAAAGGATGTGCAAGGCTTTAGTCGTGCACTGAAAAGAGCTGTTGTTTTCATGTTAGCAAGTTTGAGGGGAAGGGAGGGTTTGGAGTGAAATAATGTGCGAGAAAAGCAAGGTACATCATGGATCTGGAGCATGATAGGGAGCAAAAACTAGAGGGACAAGTTATTGGGTTTGTGCCACTGAAGAAAAATTCTGTGCTGTCTGTTTGTGGGCTGGGCAAGGCTGTGAGTAATGACAGGCTATAGTGTTGGATTCTGTGATCGTGGAAACAGAACTTCATGCATCCTGTTAAGTAAACATGTCTTCTACTGAAAATTACTTGGATCCATCATGATATCCTTCTCCTCATTAAAACAACTGTCAAGATCCTGAATTTTGGTAAATTGAGAAGAAAATTATGTGTGTTACAAAACCTCAGTTTAAAAGTAGGGTTCAGAGAAATGAAAGTTAGTTGATAGCTTCATACCTCCCTCGTGGCGATGACAGATAGTGCCTCTTTCTCAAACAGCATGCTCCAAACAAATAAGCAACCCACTGTCCTTTTCTCGCTCCATTTTCTGTGCTCCTACACAAGTGAGGCAGAGGAGAGATGCAAATTTTTAACTGAAGATCTAAATCCTACTTCCGTTTCACCTCTGCTCCCAACTAACCAAGAACTAGAAAACTGAAATTCTTTCAACCCTGTAGAGGACTGCAGTAGAGAAGCACAAAGCTCAGACGATACAAACTTCTTTAAATCTTGGAGGTCCATTGGAAGCCATTTGCTTTCAAAGAGTTTTTGTTTTGGTTTGGTTTTTTTTTCTTTTTCTCCTAATGGAAAGAAAAATGTTCTCATAATGGAAGAAGCAGAAAGATTTCTCTCATTTGATATCACAGTTATATTTTTGGTATGTTTTGTTAGAGCTTCAGTTCTACTGCTCAGTCTTTTACAGCCACTGTCTTGTGGGCAGATCAGCTTGTAACATGAACCAACACCTTTTCTTCTGCTGTGAACCATAATGCTGTTGCTCAGTGAGCAATCAGATATCGATGGATTTTCTAACTCCGGATGTGTCTTGTTTTATACTTTACATGACAAAATGAGGGCTGGTAGGTGTTTTGAGAAGGTAATTTTAAAACTGCTGTTGTGTTCAAAGGACTCTGTGCCACAGGTAATCTGAGCATCTCCTGAGCAAGGGGTAAAACATTTTTGTTTGTAGCAAGGGGTAAAAGGAATCAAATATGTTTTTTATGATAGTAGAACAAGTTTTGACACTGGTAGAGTGATTGTTCTGCTCTTTCAGATATGGCATAGGGAATAAAACGAAGCAAAAATGACCTTTTGCCAATGATAATGCATTCATGGGTGTGTTTGCACAGCTCAATATGAAATGCCTTTATGAAATTCTGTCGTATAAGTGACACATGTCAGCTGAAGCTCTTAAGGGATATCTGGCATCATACACACAACAATTACATGTTTGATTGCACAGAATATAGTATTAAACGATGCCAGCAGCTCCTGTTAATGTTAAAAGCTAAAATCAAGCCCAACTCTCAAGCATATTTTACATACTTTCTAAAGCTGTCATTCTGTGATATCCTGTCTTTGGTTCCTCTTCTCTCCAACATAAATTTTTCTTCCAGCTTCATTCTTTGGATGTGTATTTTCAAGTTGTACAGTCAATGTACTATTAAATTGTAAAATTCTGTATATGGGTCCTGTGCCGCCAGTAAAATCTCAGGCTGACTGAGAGTTGCATTCAGAGCTGACTTTTGGGTTTCTGTTACAGCTGTCAATCACAGGCAGTACCTGAGGCAGCAGGTTCTGGGATTATTTACATCCATGTTCTCATCTATGCCAAAAGCAGGTATCAGCACCTGCATTCGTGTTGTCTGTCAGCAGCTTCTCTGTGATGAATTGTTTTACTTTTCAGCACAGAATCTACAAAGTTGCTTAAAAATACTAGAAGAGCCAGACTGATTTACTTCTAAGTCATATAAGGACAACTATTGGTATGTGAGAAATGATCTTGAAACTAGAATCAAATCAAAGAACAAACATTCTTATAAAATACAGTCAGGACTTACTGTTTATTGATATTTGGGGGAAAGATGTGTGCATGTAAATGCACATCCACATGTCAAGATGAACCTCTTTATAGAGTTGCTTGTATTTGTTTTTTATTTCGTGTCATGGCATTTGCTAATTAATTACATGTTACACAACTGCAGAACATTTGTCATGTCTCAGTGTGTGCGAAATACAACAGATCTCCACCAAGCAAGGAGGAAATAGAGCATTGTGCTGGTTTGAGGAGCCGTGTCAAGCCCTCGGGCTGGAAAAATCTGGAAAAGACAGAATATCCAGATTTGAGAAAACAGATCCAAAAGTGTATTTGCTCTTGCTGATTTTAACATCAGTACTTGATATCAGGGTCTAGCTAGTGATAATTTCTTTCTTCTTTCCAGTGGTTGGAGAATTTCATGTTTCACAGCCTCGAAACAAAGCATTTTAAAATCAACTCTGTTATCCCAAAAAGAGGTGGTTTTGGAGCCCTGATGGTTGCTTTTTCCAGTGGTGAAGTTTCTGTTCAGTTGTTATCCATGGCAAGCACCCAGACAACCTGTCTCCTGTCCTTTTTGTTTTGTAGCAGTCTGACAGCAGTATCTGCTTCCAAGACTTCAGTTAGATTGACATTCATGAGCAGAAGGTATTCATTTCACCTTCACAGTGCCCTCCCCAAAATCAGCGTGATGTTGTGCCATATACATAATTTATCACTTATCCCATGACAGTAAAACTGCACAAAGATGTCTCCAACATTACCCGGGGTGACAAGAGAATGATTTTTTTCTGTCACCGTTTCCATCACACTGCTCATCACAGTGAAAACACTTTGGCCATGAAAATCAGCCGACCTGTTTGATAACCTTTGTCAGAACATTAACCAAACACCAAACTAAAGCGTATTTTAAGGCCCACTTTCTGCCGTGGCTCATCTCAACTTGCTAACAACTTCAGTGTAACAAATGGCAGACAAGCACGTAGACAAAGGTGTAGAGATGGCATTGCTCACTGGGAGCACGTTGATTTTTAAAAGCTAAACAGGGGAGTGTAGTCTTTGTGCATGTTAATTCATCCATTAGCACCTCTGCTGTGACTGACAGCAGGGTTGAATACATTCTTTGTACCCAAGTGTGAGAAGCAGGACACAATCCTACTTCCTCTGAGGCCAGAGGGAAAATGTTTCATTGAATACTTGGGGGGTGGTCTTCTCCCAAAAGCAGAAATGGGGTGAGCCTGCACACTTGAACATTCTCCTGATACATGCCGTGATTTTGGCACCCTTCTCTCCTGTCTGCTCCACCACAGCACCTGTGTAGGGCTTTCCAATTCAGTTTTTCAGAGAAGCGGAGATCAGCAATGCAAGTTCGGTGGTCAAGGGTAATTTGTTTAAGTAAAACATTGATAACAGTTCTGGAAGAGAGAGGGATGTAAACAGCACATGCTTCCCTAATCAGAGCTCACAAACCAGTTCCTGTTTCCCAGGAAACTACTGGATCACAATAATTACTTAATTATTTCTAGATAGTAGATAGGAGTATGAAGCTCCTGAGCTCAGCTTCAGTCCTTTCAAAGGGCAGTCATATGAAAACGGAAAAATAAAAGTATTAGGGTTTTCTTTAAAGATTAAAAATACGTGTCTTTTAAGCACAGCTTTTGAATAAGTCTTTTTTTAGCAGATAACAAACACCTTGAAAAGAGTTCAATCTGAAATAGCTGCTTTTGATTTTTCTTCTAAATAAGATAGGAGAAAATACATAATTTTTTGATAAAATGTTTTTTATTTTAGTTCTGCAGTAGTTTTGTAAATAGAACCATGTGTTTATATAAAGCAAAAATTGAAGTATGTTTCTGAAATTATTGGTAATCCTTTTGATCTTTATTTCTACATTCTCTTTTTCCTCTAGCCTTTTTTCTGTGAGTGAAATAGCTTGACAAACTCTTGTGTTCTTTTGTATGACTGAAATATGTAGTTTTAATTGAAGGAAAGCAAGCAGGTTTTTTTTTTCCCTGCATGATAGAATATAACATTGCTTTTCAATGACAGTTGTTAGATGAAAATTTTAAAAACTATTTCCTCTTGACAGTGTCTCCCATTTAGATGTGTATTAGATTTCTTTATTATTATGTCACACTGGAAATTGCTGTGTTTCACCGTAAGAGAATGAAAACCCAATGTTATTTTTGTAACTGGCAAAGGTGATCACTTTTAAGTAAGTTCAAGTGAGCTGCTCAGAGGTAAGAAATTTGTACTTAACTGTGAAGTAATTGAAAAAAATTATGATGGAATTATTATTGAGAGTGCTTTATTTGGATTGAGTCAATCACTACCAGCCAGTTTGCAGACAGGGTTTTGAAAATGGAGCTACATTGAATAATTGTAGTATGACTTTGTAAACCATGGTTGCAGCACCAATCACACTGTAGCAAATTAAACCGCTGGGAAAGTAAATATATAGTTATGCCTCAGTAGCTGTAAAGTGCCTCTGTGCTCTCACTGAGACAGTCCCTTTTAAGAGCAACAATCTACATATTTTGGAGTTCATGTAGCTTGCCTATATTTTCTGATGGAGAGGAGAAAATGTCCCTGAGGTCACTTTCATTTTGTTGCATTAAGGTAAAGGCCTGTGAAAATGGATTAAGAATGAGACTTAAATTTCAAAAGCATTACTGTAAAGTGTATTGGATATGAAAATGGCTTTTTGTTCATATTCCAGTTATTGTGCCCATTAGGTACTATATTGGTTAAAAAAAAGCACCCATCAGTGAATTGTGGTGGATACATGAATTACTTCTCACCATCTTCCCTATTGCATTATGTATCATTCTGCTTGGAGCACAGCATTAGCATTATTTTCTTGAGAATAACGTTTTCTTCAGTTCTATGACATCTTAATCAAGAAATGAAAAAAAAATTATTTATACTTATGCTGAAAAATACCGGTTTATTCCTTCATATTAACTTTTGTAACCTAATGTAAGTACAAATACTTTTTACAAAATTCACCACCAGCAACATCAAATGCACACAAAGGCAAAACGAAGATTTAAGGGGAAGATTTTCAGTGGCATATCTCAGTTAGCATTTCCTTTTCCTTTTGGAAATCTCTTCTGCTTAATTGACGTAGAATGACCCATTTTAAATTAATTCAGTGTTATTATATTAAGTAGAGCACTCTGAACGTTAATAGCTGAGTGCTGGCAAACTGGGGAACCAAAGCGATTCTGATTTTTTTTCACAGATGTATCCAACACTCTTGACTACATTTTGGCTACTTTGTAAGCATAATTTATGAGCTGCTTGCTGTGGTGTACAGTGATGTCTGAGGTGCTCACGCTGTGCTTGCAGCAGTACAGGGACCAGTTTGAGTGCAGGGGGCCAGCGAAGTGTCCCATCCCAGGAACCAGGGCTGGCTGGGGACACTGCCCGGGAGGGGTTTTTGCTAGCCGGGGTAAGCAGCTTGAGGGGGGAGCGCGAGGGACTTCCTGGGGATGAGGAGGGTTTGTAATAGGGGATTTCCCTGGCAACGGGCTCTGGAGAGCTGCCACGGTAAAGAGGGAGGTGGAATGACAGAAAAGGCCTGGGACAGGTGGCATGAGGATAAAACTGAAGCTGTCCCAAGGGGTCAGGGTCTTGTAGCAGGGTCTTGGAGAAGCGTGTGGCCTCGGAGTGCTGACTTGACACCATACTGCGGGCATGCAGAAGGCTGGGAGAGGGGCTTGAGGCCTGGGTAGATATGCAGAGCTGGCAAAGGTGTGAAAGTGCTAGTGGTGAAGCCTCAGGAGCCAGCTGTGCCTCACACCAGACGACTGAGGGCAGCTGCGATGCCCGTGGCTTTCCAGAAGCTGGTCCCTGGGGTGGAGAGTCCCTTAAAAGCACGCTCAGGTGGAAAGTTTGAGTTGTACTCAGGGGAAAAGAATTGCCCTTTAGCTCAAAACTTAAACGTAAATGGTAAATCGGCACTGTGCTTCTCTTGGGCCTAGGTGGCAGGCTTCAGATAGAGCTGCTCTTTTAATTCCAGTAGTAGGAATTGTATTCACATGAAAGATCATTTTTGTCTCTGTTATTAATTATTTAATAAGGACTGATGGAATGAACAAAAAAGATTGAGTGCCTTTAAGTACAGAACTTAGAGATTTCCCTGGCAATGCTTTAATATTTGATGCAGAGATTGTTTTTATGAGCAAACATATGGTCACAGCTGGTATTAACAAAAATGGCCTGAGAACGGAATGTGATTTCCCCTTCCTTCCGCAATCCTCCAGCCCAGCGGATGTGCTGCCCATTGCGAGTTCTTTTGAGTGATGTGAGAATCTGCAGCACAGCTCCCCTTCTCCTTTCAGATGTTGGTTGCGCTTCTCCATGATTGCTGCGGTAATGGGCTTAGCCTCTGGGAGCCCCGTGTACCTCCACAATTTATTTCTCCATTTCCAATTTCACACTGCAAACTTCCCGGGCGCAGTTCCCAGACAGGGGTGCTTTGCCACAAGCTCGCTGGTGATGGATGCCTCAGGGCGGTCTTGAGGAAGGCGAGGGAATGTGCTGTGCCCCTAGCTGGGAACGTGATGGAGAGCCAGTGCGTGAGGAAGCCTGTCACCCTTTTGCCTCGAATAAACCCCAGCGCACAAAGCAGCTGTGGAGAGGCCACACAGGGCAGTGAGCCCAGAGCTGGCCTGGGTGACACTGTGGCTCTGCAGTGGGGGAGAGATGGCAGCTCTCTGGGTCCAGCCGCCCCAGTGCAGGACTCCAAGTCCTGCTTTAGGGGTGTGAAAGGAAAATTTGTCTCTCTTGGACTGGCTGCTCTCAGTGTCCCCTGCAGCCCTATGCACTGCCAGGCCCATAGGCAAAGATAGGAGTGCACACAGCCGCCATTTGGCTGAGGCAGCCATTTGCTGGTTGCGCCCCTCATGTGGCGGCTGTTTGCCCGAGGCAGCCATTTGCTTGCAGAGCCCCGTGGAGGGTGGCTGTTGACCGGAGGCAGATGTTTGCTGGGGCTCCCCACACATGGTGGCTGTTTGCCCCAAGCAGCCGTTTGCCCGAGGCTCCTCATGTGTGGCGGCCATGAGGTGGTTGTTCGCCTCACGTGCAGCGGCCATTTTCTGCAGGTAGCTGAGGTGCTGGTTTCGTCCCTGAGGGAACACTGTGTCCTGCAGGCTGTGACCTGGACATGGTGACAGGGAAACAGTGCTGCCAACATCTGAGAACAGGAAATGGTGACAGCCAAGAGATTACAGGAACAGCAAGGGGCTGCTCTGGGCTGCTCTCTGACCCGTCATATGTGCAAGCAGAAGGCAGCCCTTGAAGAACGGCCATAGGAAAGCATTGACCTGGAGTGACTGATCTTGGGAAACCATGAAACTTCTTAGGGAGGGCTGTTTTGGTGGCTCTGCTTCTTGTACCTTGAGGTCTAGCTCTGCCAAAAGCTCAACATTATGTTATTCCAGTTCCACCACAAATAGTAGTCACCGAAGCTACTGAATGCTGTAATGGAGACAAGTACTCTAAAGCCTTGTTCTCTTTTTCTAACAGGCTCAGGCTTAATTTCACAAGTTAGAATCAAGAGGATCCCTAGAGGATCACCTCATAATAGTAAAATAGTGACATCATTTACAAAGGAATGGAAAGTAAAGCCATTGAGAATAAAATATACCAAATTAAACACAACTTTAGAAAAAAACACTGAACTATGGTTTGGAAATACTGCTTTTTACAAATAGATCTTGTGATTCTTGATCTAAGAAGATGAAAAGGCACTTCATTGAATGGAGATGCTGTGTCATTTGTCCATGTTTTAATATAAATTTTAATCACACACATAAAAAGTTGTAAACAAAAAAAACTGTGCATCCTTATTTTTTAAGTGCTCTGATCCAGCAGTGTGAAAACCCTTTGAATGTGCAAGGAGGAAGAAATCACTGAGAAGAGCAGAGAGAACAAAGTATGATGCTTCAGTAAGTAAGACTGCAGAGAGAGGAAGAGGAAAGGCGCAAGCCCAGAAGCCTGTTGGAAGTCAGGAAGAAGATGGGAATGGGTAACAGCATAAGAAGAGACACACTGAGCAGAAAAGAATTAAGTGAAGAAAATGTCGGGTGAGGAAAGGTGCTGGGTGTAGCATTGTCATGGGAGAGTTGAACTCTGTTGTGGTGTGTGGGAAGTGAACGTGCGTCTCTTGAATACTCCCAAAAAGCCAAGTGCCACGTCAACCACAGTGCCTTCACTTCTTTTGCTTGGCACCATATTTATAATTGATTTCTTGCAGGGTTTGTCCCCTTGTGACTGGCCTAGTCTGGATTTGCTTGTATGTGGGACTGCCCTTGAAGGCTTTTCCCAAACGGGTGCAAAACATAATGGTGCCTGGTTTCTTGGTGATTCTGCCTCACAGGTATTGCAAGTACTGCTTTTACAGGCTGTGTGCTAAAGCTAGGCTTACTTCTCTGAGCAACATGAAACAATAACCCATCTGTTTGGACAATGTAACATTCTTTTCCTTGCCTGGAATAAAGTTTAGTTTGTAAACATCTGTGAAATCTGAGAGATCTTGCAGTGCAAGTGCTGCCTCACTACCATTTTCCAAGACAAAGAGATGGCAGGACTCCCAGTGGGATGGGGGAAGATGGTGCCCTGCTGCTCCCTGGGGAATACGTTAATGTTCTCTGCTGGCAGTGCACAGTCACTTGCTCTGGGTGGCGCCTGCTTCTTCCATCTCCCCTGGAGAAGTCTGAAATGCAGTCACTGCATGCAGAATCTCAATAAATAACGTGAGCTGAAAACCAAGCAGGAAACAAACTCATCTTTACTCTGAGACGCATGGTTTTGTCTAATACCTGGGGACTTTCATCTGAAGTTGGGTGAGATTTTCAGAAAAACTCCCTAGTCAAGATACTGATTCTTTGTGTCAAAGTAATTTTTCTCTCTGGATTTACCGAACCCAGTGGATGCCTGCAGGAGGGAAAAGAAATCCTTTTAAATCATGATAGCCACAATCATACAATTGAACTTTCTTTTATACAGTAGTCATTGCAAATGCAAAATGTCTTTCCCTACAACAAGCTCTCAAGTCAAGTTCTGTTACTCAGGTTCTTACCAGTATTAGTTCTGGCTTATTGACGTGCATTTGTGGGGAAAAACCAAGGCAGAATAAGAAGAATTCTGTGATGATTGACTGGATTGAGACAGCTTTGGTCTTGGCTATCATAAAAAGGAATGTTTAGAATAGGAAAATGCAAAACTGGACATTTGTTTATGATTAAAGAAAATGGAGTGTAGGGAGACCCCTTTGCAATATAAGTCTGAGTATATTGTAATAAATAATGATTATTATTTTTCTTATAGACTTCACCTGTTATACACATTTTGAATTTTCAGTTTGAATTTTTAATTTTAGGCTTCTTCTGTGGTGCTCAGCTTGAAGAAGCTTAGTATGAACTTACTGTCTCAGAATAGCAGATGACTCTTCTGATCTAGCTGTGCATTGGTGGTTTGGAGAGCATTGAGAAACTGTGACAGTGGAGTTAAGGAGAGAGAGACATGATTTTTACTTAGTTCAAACCCCAATTTTGCGTGGCAGTTTTTCTGACTGCCCACAGGATCAATTGTAGAGATGACATGAACAAGGAAGTTCATGTTGCTGGCTGTAAACTGCTGAAATTGCCTCTCATGTCAGGGTCCATAGATCAGTATTCCAGCCTCCCGGGAACACAGGGCGTGGTTTCACCTAGTGTTCCTTCATCATTAACAGAAAGCCATCCAATCATTTGAAGATATTAGGAACAGGGAACATGCTGTTTCTTTTCTTATTTCAGCAGCTTATCATTCTTACTATTAAAAGCTTGATCTAATTCCAATTTGCCTCACTTTGGGGCTTTCTTTTTTTGTCATTGGATCTTGTTAGATTTACTGTGCAGGATTTAAGAGCCATGATTACAGGTTTCTCTCCTTTAAAAAAAGTGTTATCAAGGCAGCTTTTTTAGTTTCTATTCTTTGTCTCTTGATTTGATTCAAAAACCTATTCGGTGCATCCTTCTCAATTTTTCAGTGTCCTTGAAACATCAGAAGTCCTATGTGCAGTATTTTATTATGGGTCTCAACAGTGCTTCAGAGGTGAGCAGAACCACTTCAGGAGTTCTTGTTGCTTCTCAGTTGTGCAGCCAAGGATCACACTGGACCTCGGCACTGATTTTAGAGCTGCTGCTGTGCAAGGCAGGGGCTCCCACTCCGTAGATGTGGATGACAATCTTTATTCATGGCTGTATAACTTTGCATGGGGGTGCATTACAGCTTCTGGGTTTTTTTGTGTAGGCTCAGTTTAACAAGCAATCTGGGTCCATTCTGATTGAGTACCCTCTTTGTTGTTAATGGTTCTTACTGTGTTTGCTTTTAGTTATATTTGTGGGGATGTAGTATTTACCTCCAAGCTGTAAATACTGTATCATCAATGGGACTGACTCCTGTTGTGTCACGATGACCTCTAACAAATGTTTTTAGTATTTCTTTTCTTCTTGTTTTCAACACTTGGGTAATTTAGTCGGTTTTTAATCCATTCAATAAATCCATACTTTAGGGCCTTAAAAACCTTACAAAAGTCTGAACATTTCTGCTCATCTTCATCAGCCAAGCTTGTAATCCCATCAAAGGACGAAGCATCTTTGGCTCTGCAGGAACTGCTTGTGGAAAATAGGCTACAGAGACATTCTGAACAGCTGTTTTGCTTGAGAATTAAAACATTGTCGAATACTGTAAGTAAAAGAGGCTTTAAACATTTTCAGTCCTTTAGTGTTTTCAGGTATCTATCCAGGTTAATGTTGGCATCCTTTCTAAATGTGCATGTAGTTTATGGAGATTTGCATGACGTTTTGGCCAACTTCAGACATCTGGGCCTTTTGCTTGAATTTTTATTCAAACCTTGTGCTTAAGAGTGGATTTTGGCACCAGCTTGACCTATTTTCAGTAAATTAATTTCCCCCACCCCAAGGCAAAAATGCGACAAGTTTGCATTTTTAACAAAATGGACACTTATTTGACTGCATTGCTGGTTCATTCCTCATGATGCTGAAAAATTAGAATGTAGAGTGAATTTTTTTTTCTATGTGAATATTTTTTTTTCACTCATTAAGCACTTGAAGGCTCAAACTCACCTGAATTTGCATTTTACTTTCTTTGGGTTTTTTAGCCTTGTAAGCATACCTTTACAGGTCTTGAAAAAATTGAAAGCCTCTTCTATGAAACAAGTTAACTAGTTGTTTGTTTTAAGTCCACATGTATAAAAATCTCCCAAACAACCCAAAAAGCCCCTCTTCCTGCATTCTGCAACACAAAGGAATTTGTGTTGGAGGCTGATAGCATGGTCATAAGCTTGCTTTTCTCTTGCCTGCATCTTTATTTGATGTTAAGGTAGAATAACACGAATTCTTTCTAAATCTCACTACCTCAGCAATTAATGGAGACTTAAGGCTTCAGAAGAAAACTGTGTATGAAAAGTGAGTATGTACAGGCACTGCAAGGGTGATGTCAGAGCAGTAATGACTTTGTTGCTTCCTTTGCCCGTTTTTGTTCATGTGATTTATTGACAGTGATTTTTTATCACTTGTGGCTTTTTCCTTGCTTGCATTTGGCTCCTTTGTCTCTGTGCACTGGTAAGTAGCTAGAGCGCTGCCATCGGTAGTTCTGCTGCCTATGGAATACTTTCTTGTGAGATGAAAGTGTGCTTCAGCAGTGTAGCTATCAAACAACCATCTGATCCATCCTCGCTGTGCAGAGGAAAACATCCATTTCCATATCTTTTTACATGGATGACTTCTACGGAAATTAGGTGTTTCGTGGGCACACTACAGCTTCAGCATCAGTATAGCACGAAACAAAGTGAAAATGGGAAAAGAAATTAGCATGTGAGTTGATCCTATTTCACGTTTAGAAATGGGATCATTTTTACTCCTTCTTTATAAAAGTCTTCTGCTAGAAAACTAAAATCATAGTGGAATTGTGCCCTAATTCTATCAGTGGCAAAAAGTTTTCAGCTTTTAATAGTAGAAATCAGGTCAAGATATGTGCACTTCCAAGCCCTATAAAAGCCTCTTTCTCCTTTATCATGAAGTCCCTAATTGTGATACATAAGAGGGAATATTTAGTCTTAAATATAACTATATGCATTTTGGATTTATCAGAAATGAATGAGAGAAGAATAAGACATTCAGGTAAACACTAGCACTTTGGCATAAAATCAGACACAGAAGATTTAAGCATAATCCTTGATTCTGCAGAGCTCAAACTGCTGTAATTCCTACCCAGCACAGCACTTAAGCACATACATACCTCTAAACATTTACCAAGTTCTGCGGGAATCTGTGAGGAATACTCATGAATTTAAAGACCAAGAAATGACAGAAATGCTTTGTTAATGCAAGGATGGAATGCTTGTAACTTTGCATTATCGAGCCTGTCTTTTTGTGTATATTTCTTAAATTATTTTTAATTTAGCTATTATAATGTAGGCTTTGCTCTGTCTCGTGGGATTCTATTTTTATGTATGTGTTTCATTGGATTAAAAACAAAAATGATGATGGTTTTCTTTTCTGAAGAAAAAGTAATGTTTTCCCCTGTGTATTGTGACAGTGACTTTCCAGGCAGAGAGGAGCACCAGGGGAATTGTTAGCGTGCATGTTAACTCTGAAACCTGCTTGCATCCACTGAAATTTTTTATGCATTTTAGTATAATCCAGCTGTGCACTTTTTGACAACACTGCAGGTACAGTTGTGTCTCAGTGATTACCTGACATGGCTTCTGCTGGCCAGGCAAGCTCCCTCAGAGCCCTGTTGACTTGACACTGCTGCACACACATCCCCCGAGATGAAAGGGAGGCCTGAGGAGTGTAAGCTGGCCAGAAGCTGTGTATCGTTACCTCAAGGAGCTGTGTCTGTCTGTAGTGATTTCTTTTTCACCCTGCAGTGGCGCAGTGCAAAGAGGGATGTTGCAAACTGGGAGAAGGAAGAGCTGGTCTTCCCATTACACAGAATGAGGTGTGGAAAAATTAGCCCAAGGCTACAAATAATGGCTGTTGTAGTTGAGTCACAAGTTGCCATCTTGGCTGCAGTCTTGGCTGTTGTGTTGGAGACTCTGTGCCTCTTCTGTCACACAGCTGGAAGGAGTCTAACTGAAACCACTTTCATGCCCAGGTCTGCATCTTCCTGAGTTCTAATGAGACCCTGCCATTAGCTGCTGCTTTGTGGAGCTCTGCTGGGTCAGACTATGAAAGAGTTGCACTTTGCAAGGATAAGTGGTGTAGAAGTGGCTCTTAGTCTAAAGAATGGCACAGAAGGCAAATGTTTATTACAAAATAATAATAAAATTCAAAATTTCTGTGGTGGAATTAGTAAAAGAATGCAAAAATGTGCAAAATACAGCACTTCTTTTAATCCCTGTGGCTTTTTCCATAAAGATTTTTTTATTGACTGCTTTATAGGTATTAGTGGGCAACCAAAAACCAGAGACTGGGCAGATGTGAGAATATACAATCCTGAACGGTTGCTATTGAAAACTATGTGAAACTATCTTGGATGGAGGAGACTCAGAATAGATATGGATGGAAATTCACTATTTTCATGGGTTTAGAGTCCACTGCTGGCTATGGAGATGGTCTGATCCTCCTGCTTTCAGTCCTGTTTAGAAACAAATGAGCAAGAAGAAAAGTTGGTAGCATAAGACAAATATCTATGTTATTAGTGGGCCATGGAGTTTGAGAAATGTCCTCAGGAAGTGAAGCAATAAAAGATTTGAGGGTGTAAACCAAGGAATTACTTTGGGGTTTGTGGAATGGGCTTCAGACTGTTTGCCTATGTACACTCTATATGTATCAGAGATCACAGAGATTACAAAAGTGTTTTATAATGCTCATTATTATCAGTGTAAAACAGACCCATGAGCGTAGGTCATCCTTGTATTGCTCTTTGTAAGGGGTTCCGGAAGGCTTGTGAAATGTTATAGGCTGAAATTTGGAAAATGTTTTGAGTCAAAGGTTCAAAGGCTTGTTTTGACCCCTGTAAAACAGGGGTTGTTATTTTAGGTAAGGTTAACTAAGGTGGAGAAAAGGGAACAAAGAGATTAGAACACACTGTGAGTTATGTTCTCTTGGTTCTTGTTCAGTGAAACTGTGTTGCCGTCAATGCACATGTATCAGCCTAAGACCACTGGACCTAGCAAAAGAATACAGACCCCCGTGGATCCAGGCTTGTGCTTCGAAATGGGAAACTTACTCTTTAGGATCAGTTGTTTTTCCTTTCGACTTCTTTAAAATTCAAGATGTTATATGATTGTATGACATGAATATTTTAAAGCAATTCTAAGAAGAAACACAAAGTCACGACTCATGTCCCAGCATGTGCTTAACTTAGCATATGGTTTATGTTTCCTTGAGGTTTCTTTATTAGCTCATGAAAGAAAGCAGTGGTGCTTCTGTGCATGTACAATTCAGAAGGTTTAAATTCTGTGTTTTTTGAAGATAAAGTATAGAGCAGTGTGTTTAGTAGACTTGTCCTATGTAGTTGATATGCCTGCTTTTTTCGGGTANTTTTTTTTGCTTTGTTCTTCAACAAGTCAGTGAAAATTGAAATAGGCTAGTGGTGAGCCAAACAATAAAACATATATGGACATTTATTGATAGCAGTGCCCTTGCTCTACTCAGTCACAGAGATAATACAAATGCTTACAATGTAACCTGAAGATTTTTTTCCTGACCCTTTGCCATTTAGGAATTTCCCAGCCTTGTAGTAGATGTTCATTTGTCTGTCTCGCTTCTCTGTAGGTTTTATATTACTATTTTTTTACTTTATTTTTTGTAAATAACATAGTACCCTTTATGTGTATAACAGAGATTTTTGACAGTTTCATATATGTTGAAATCTTTCATGGGGAAATGATTGTGTATAATGGGGTTTATGTTGTTAGGATCAAAACTGAGCATATACTTTTGATCTATTTTGTAAGCAGCACCATGAAAAGAATTCACCCAAAATGTCAAAAATCAATGTTGTAAGTGCTATATTTTCTTACTTCTTTCATTTTCATCACAGATTTTTCACTGGAAGGGAGAGCTAAAGAATTCTATAGCTTACAGCATCTTTGCAGTGGGTGACATTTAGCTCTAAGAGCAGTGATGTACCAAACAGGGAGAATAAAGGAAGCCCCAGGCGGGTGAAGGTGGTGTTGCCCTAAACTGTGCCAGCGTGGGCTGACTTTACAGCTCTGGTGCTCTGGGTTGTGCAGAGAGAGTGTCGTGAGCACTGTGTGCAAGGTCAGGCTGACCTCTCTGAAGCCACATGTAGCTTATGAGGTCCTGCTGCTCTTCAGGCAAGCTTAGAGCATAGTGTCAAAAAAGCTATATTTTTTCTACAAACCACTATCACAAATGCTTTCACTTTGGGCTCTTACTTTCTGCTGTATTGCCTGCAGTCTGGAAAGGATCCAGATGGAAAGATCTTCCCTGAAGATGTCCAGGGTAGTAAAATGAACCACTCTAGTGGAAAAAAAAGGTTTGATTTTTACCTCTCTGGTTTTACTGCCTCCTGGGTTTGGAGTCTGCAGAAGGTCTACCACGTCTGACTATTTGGCTCTTTGTTTTGTATCACTCAAATAAAGGAAAGTTCTTGTTGTACTTCACATAGCAACCCTGAAAGGATCAGGAAAAAGTAACCAATCTCAGGAAGTAAATGACAGAAAAAATGTTATGAGAAATCAGGCTCTGTTTTCATTTTCTTTCAGTTTTTTCCAGTGGTCTTCAGGAAGTGAAGGAGCTGCTGAGGAGGACTGGCCAGTGAAACAAGGGGTTTTTTTCGGTTGGGCATCCCCCCTGCCTCTGCAAATGCATGTGTTAGTTGTCTACTTCAGGTCTTTCAGCGTCCTTTTAGCCATGGGCAGTGCTTGTTATTTTTACCACTTAGCTGATTTATTTCAGTTAAAAAAAAACATGTGAAGAGCTTATTTAGTCCTTCCCAGGCAGCTGCTGGTTAAGAAGGAGAATCATTTATTACTATTGCTGGAGCATAGAGTAAAGGAGAATTACACTGGGATTTGTGCATAATTAGAGATCTGTGAAGGGACAGAGCCTTGAGGAAGCTGGGTATGGTCATGCCTTGTTGACCTAATGGAGAGAGCTAGCTCTGCCTTTTTGCTTGAGACTGACTAACAGCAAGATAGCTGAAGCATGTTCTTAGTGGCAGCAGGAAAAAAATGCTGCAGTGAAATAGAAATTGGAACAGGAACAAATGGGCTGACAGCAGTGTGCAAATCTGCTGTGGCTTTTAAGATGTGCACAGAAGACTTGAAAGTAGTTGATTGTAAATGCAGGTATGTACTTTGTTAGGGGTTTAAATTGTGATGTGCCTCCCCCTCCCCAGCTTGCCAGCTCTGGTTCTGCAGCCTGGCACCTCTGCTGAGCCCTGGACTGGGAGCAGTGTTCCCCTCTGCCGGCTGGGGCTGGGGGCTAACAGGGGGTAGCAGGCTGGTGGAGCAAATGGGAATGGGGCACTGGATAGCAGTGATTCAGCAAAGGGATGTATGCCCCTGGCAGTGCTTATATGCATCATCAAGGTTCTTGTAACAGAGGTGAGTTCAAAACTGGGTCACCTCCCTCTGCTGACTCTCTTCTTTGTCTTTTAAATTGTATTCACAATCTCTAGCTCTTGCCACTGTTTGACTGGCCAAAATATAGTTATTAGAGGTCAAGGATTTTAATCAGGAGAAAGAACTGGTTATTTTAGAATCATTTGAGTGACAAATTCTGCCATTTAAACGGGCAGAAGAATTCTGTGGCTCTGAGAACTGGTAAATAGCTTCCTTAGAAGCGTGGTAAAGCTTGGAGAACTGGGAGGTGCAACATTGAGAAAGAAAAGAAAGGAGCATCCAGCACTGGAGATACAGGGGAGAATTACAACATACTCGTCCTCTGACAGTCTGATGTGTGAATGTAACCTAATTTTTTGTCCTTAGAATAAAAGTGAATTTGGTGCTTGTTATTTTGGTATGATAAATGAGTAAGCTTAAAGAAGAGGGGGAAATATCTCTTTTCTCACTTTTCCTCATAATATACTGATACATCAGTATGATCTCAGTATGCTTTTGGCTTTCCCTTGGGGCTCTTTGCTTTATATACTGTAACTTAAGAAATAGCTCACTTGCCATGTGTAATATATAGTAAAATGTGATGCTGTGAAAACACTTAGATCTTGAATTTTACTGTAATATATTAACAATTTAGAAGTTATACAGTGAAAAACAGTGGGTGGGATTGGGTTTAGAGATCTTACCAAAGAATTCTGAACTATCATGTTGGTTTTTTCTTCTAGAGAACTTGGTTGAAGGTGAAGTATACCATTTCTTTCTCAGTGACAAAGATTTGGGGTTCTGCCTCTAAAAGTCAATCTGAATCATAGGATGTGACCCAAAAACTTGTCACTTGCTTGTAATGGTAAAAGAATTCCATTTCGTGTTGTCGACTTTTCATTACTCCCTGTGTCACAAAAATTGTTCACTTCAAATCTCCTATGTTCCTGAGCTAAATTAAATCGGCTGGCTTCTGGTTTGATGTAGTATTTGCTCTCTGGTTGCTGTTGTTGTCTTTTATCCTCTGAAGGAAGTTAAAGTGGAAATACAAGTGAATGTGCTTTTCAATAATGAGAGGGAGGAAAGCGTACTTCATATGAGAACAAATACCAATTGCAGGAAAGAGCAATTTCTCCCCATTTGAAGAAAGAAACCTCAAAGAAATAAGAGGAATGTTTTCATTAAAAAGAGAATCATCTGTAATCTTAGTCTGTCATCTTCCACTGCAGAGCTTTCATCAGAAGCATTCCTCATCCTATCTTATTTTCTAAGCAAGAATTAACGTACAGTAAATTAATAACATTATTATATGTTAAAGTGAGTTGTTGTGGCAGTCACTCAGGTATAAACACTGCCTGGCTTTGAGGAGAACGTTGTTCAGTTGCTTCTCTTGGAAGATTGATGGCCAAAGCAGAAATCTGTTGGTCAGCATGTTCACGGTGTCTCACCAGGACAGTCTCACAGCCTTCACTAAGGCTGACAAATAGATCTTGACATATGGAGAGATGGTTCAAATGCAACGACAGCTGGGAAATAATAAGAATTTTAGAGAACATGACCTCTGAAGGATGAACGAATGGGGTTGGTTTCTGCTAAAAAGAAGGGGATGAAGGGGATTGAGGGGGCAGCTTATGGATGCTTAAGTGGTTGTTGGAGACAGAATGGTAATTGCTGTGTTACTGCTAGGCTGAGGAGCAAGGCACTGGACTTGTGCTGCTGCTCAGTTTGTTTCAGTTAGGAAATAGCAAAATGCCCTCATTTCAGTGGTGGATTTAAAAGGGTGTAAGGTTATCTGGGGAAGTTGTGTGAGCCTTTAGGGGTTTTAGGAGCATGGCAGATGAGCATCTGGTGATGTCAACTTATTTGATACTGAATCAGTGATGGAGTCTCCAGAAGTCATTTTCACTACACCTTTCTATCATTCAAATTATATGTAAAACACAAATGGTGGAAAAATATAAATTGTATAAAAACCAGTTGTGACTCTTGTGAGGACTGTGATTTAATGCCCTCCTGCTCTCCCTCCATTCTATGAGTGCCCATGCCTATCTTTAATGGGAGCCTTGCTGCTGATACTGTAGAAATCCAACTCAGTGCAGTTGAGTGTCTTCTGTTTCCCCCTTCCTTTTGCACTTCATATGCTTAGGCAGGAGAGTTCTTTAAATATAGAGATTTTGAGTATTTCAAGCCTCACATGTTCCCTATTCAAAGTGATGAAGGAGCAAAAGAAGACCTTGTTGCAGGCATGACACAAACAAATTTACCATGCTTTGGGTGACAAGTACATGCAAAAACTGCCTTTTATTCTCATAATTCAGAATTTTTTGCTCCTTAGTGGTTCAGTGACTAGCTGTGGAAAGTAATGAAAACATTTTTTTTCTGATAAAAAAAGCAGGACACTCTCACCAAGCTTTACGCTGAAGGCTTGTGGAAAGCTAAGGTCTAAGGGAGTAGCTGAGACTAACAAACAAGTGCGTAAAGATGTAAAGAGTTTCCTTCTTCTCTGAGAAATTACACTTCTCTGATTTAAATATTTAAGTTCACCTTTACTCTCATGACCTTGATCTTAAATTTGTCCCTTGAATCTTTAGAACATTCTCCCATTTCCATGAAAGACAGAACCTGTCTTCTCAGATTTCCATGCATAACTTCAAGCAATTTACATAGAAATGTCAAGGTAAAGCTTGCAATGGCTTTACCTTAGGGGCTCACATATGGTAAACAAAATACAATAGGAGTTGGGTAGTAAAATATGAGTGTTCATGAGCTCAAATAAGGATTTTCTATCTCCCTAGTAAAAAGCTTTGTTTAAATTAATAATTTTATTGATCATTACCTGGCATAAAATGACAGCTGTAGAATATGCTGAGAATTGAAGATAACTTAGTTGGCCTGTTGTAAAGCAAATTAATATTGACAGTATGTCTATTTTTCCATGTAATTAAGCAGTAATAATCAAAGCTCAATGCTTTTCTTGGAGATTAATGATGACTTTCAAAATTAATGGTGTGAGGTGAAAGCAAGGACCATTAGCTGTGGCAAATTGTTAAGAATCCAGAAAACACACTGGGCTGAGTCATTCAATTTCTTTTATGGTTACTTAAATGCTGCTTTTTCCTCTGTTTATTGAGGGAAAACAATGGATATTCATACATGCTAAGTAGTTCAAGATCTAACAGTTTCATAGTAAGCAAGGACATGAAGAGTAGGCTCTTGTTCCAGCCACAGTCACGTCTGGGAACAAGCTTAGTAATTGTTTTTGGCACTGTTACCTGAAGTCTCTACTTTTCACTCTTTTCACCACGTGGATTCTAGGATTCATCACTGGTACTTAGTCAAATCACTCTCACTTACAAAATTTCTCTCCTAGTAGATGATAAAAGCAAAACTACCATGTGGTGTTTTCAGGATTGTCGGGGGTTTTAGGAGTTCTTTTTTTGTTCCTTTCTTTTCCTCTTAAAGAACTTTTTCCCCATGCTAAGGGACAATTGCTGGGTGCTTAAGAGAGACAAAAAGACCTGGCTCCAGGAGGGGGAGGCCAGCTGTCCTCTTTTACTTGGTTTTTTTTTCCTTCTCCGGTGGGGGCAGAGATGCCGTGAGATTCGAACTGAGAAAAAGGGTTGGGTACAGTGCCTAAGTCTCTTCTTTCTTCCAGCGTTCGGAGGGGAGGGAGAGGCTGCTGTCGCTGTGGGGAGAACTCACCGTCACTGCGGGGTCCTGCCTTCTGCTGCCTTCCTTTGTACCGTGAGTGGAGTTTGCTCGCTGGAGCGGC
>VZTD01000109.1:2146479-2156690 GCA_013397725.1 Rhagologus leucostigma | reverse complement strand
AAAGGGAAAGTGCCCGACAGCCGAGAGAGGCTGCACTGGGTTCTGGTTCTGTTTGGTGTTACTGCCACAGTTATTGGTGTTTTGTTTGCCTTGAGAGAGAGATATATATATATATAGATATATATGTATATCTATAGATATATATGTATATCTATATATCTGTATATATCTATATATCTATCTATTAGTAAAGAACTGTTATTCCTATTCCTCATGTTTTTGCCTGAAAGCCCCTTAATTTCAAAATTATAATAATTCGGAGGGAAGGGGGTCACATTTTCCATTACAAGGGAGGCTCCTGCCTTCCTTAGAAGACACCTGTCTTTCAAACTAAGACAAGGATCAAGTCCCACACAGGCCTTAGTGCCTGGTAAAGGAACCACACCAGCACTTCCACTCTACTTGTGCTTAGTGGGAGAGATATTTCCAAAATAACTTTTTTCTTTTTTAATACTCACCTTTCATTATTAATGTTTTCAGGCCAAGTAGTGGACAGCAAAAAAACGTGGCAGAAACTGGCCATCTGAGTCTTTGCTCCCAGGGAGGTGCAGTAGCATTTACTACACCTTCTACAAATGATGTTCTTCAGGTGCTGAGTTGAATCTGGCACTCACTGCAGTCAGCCACATAAATGCTACTGAGTTCTTTGGTGCAAAATCAAGATGAAAGCTCTTCTTTTCTCTCTTTTTTTCTTTCTTACAATAGCACAAATCAGAAGTAATTTAGTTGAAATCAATGAACTGACATCTCCAAGAGGTGACTCGAATCTAAGCTATTGCCAATTCACGCTACACTCCTGCCACACTTCAGGATGGGAATACTCCTGTTTCAATTAGATATGCTGTGAGAAAAACCCTTTTTACTAAAGCTTTTGAAGTGGGGATAATGATTGAGATTTTAAAATTGCTTCAAAAATTGCTACTTACATTTTAGCTGTGGGAGGCAGACAAACACCCTTTGCTCTGTAGTTTGTCTAGGCAGTGGTAACTGGACACCAGTATTTTGTAGTATTTGTGCTAAACTCGTGTTTTGGACGTTGCTTTGCACTGACTGCAAGTGGCAGCTTTAATAACGAATAACCAGAAAACGGAATGTCTGCAGGCAGCTGTAGTGTGAAAGACACAAGTATCTCTAATACTAAAATGTCTGATTTTCACCTAAAAATGTTGAACTCTTCTATGTCTTGCATATTTCTCTTGTGCTTGGGCAGATTGGCTTATGTTTGAGAAATTAAAAGAGAAGCCTGTTTATCCGTGTATTTCTTTAGAACTATAATTCTCTCTGAAGACCGGAATAAATCAGTAAACTCATTCGGAATGGTTTCCTGCATAACACAACTGAGCATGCTGTGAAGCTGGACAGGTGGATTAGGGGGTGTGCAGGGGTTGGTTTGTCGTTTTACTTTTCTTCCTGAATTAATTATTCATTACAATTTGTTTCTTTATATCCGTTAGAAGATTGAGAAAACAGAAATGATCTGTAACTTACTGAAAACCAGGCACCAAACCAATCGCTCTCTTATTTCTGTAAATGTTACCTTTGTTTTGATCTTCAGGTGTAGTAGTGGAACAGAACACAGGTTTTGGCAATACTAAAAGCAAGATAGTACAAAAATTACGTTTTCTGCAGCAGATCGCATAGTATACAGTGGAATCCTGCAGAAATTTATGAATATTTGTATGTGAAAATGCTAGAAGCCTTGAAAATGTCTTCTCTTTGATCACAGTGTTGATATCAAGTCTCATTAATAATCACGTAAAATGATGTGCTGTGTGGTTTCGGTTTGTGGTACAGCTTTCTAGTATTTTGATTTTTGCACATATTCTTTTGTGGCAGTCCATTGTGATAGCCCTGTAAGATTTAATTTTTGTTCCTCGTGCCTGTTTATTGCAGCATAGAGCAATTGCTGAGAGCTTTAGCAGGTGTCTGCTGGAACTGTCTGGAGTCACAGAAGTAAGCAGCAGCATTTTACTTTAGGTTCGCAATCCATTTGTAAATTCCTAAATATTGTCATCCTGTGCTTTTTAGCAGGAATGAAAGACTGACCCAGACCATTATCTGCTTTGAGGTACTGGTAATGCAGTAGGGAAAAGTTACGGGAAGTCTGCATGGGTCCTGAGTCTGTCTCCCAGCACAGCGATGCATGGTCTTTATTTGCAGCTGCTCTATTTGCTGTAGACATTGCTAATATTGTACAAGTCCACAGAAGCAACATGCGGCGAAACAAATTGTCTGTAGTAAAGCAAACTTCAGTCTAGTGTTGGTGTGGACCTCTAGTGTGGCACAAGTTTTCTTGCAGTGTTGAGAACAAACGGGATCGTGTGACAGCCAGACACATCTGCCTTGCAAGTGTCCTGTATTTTGCTGCACTGTTCTGGGGCATGACAGTACCTAAGAAATGTGCAAGCACTGGCCAGAGCACAGTGCTACCAAACAGAAAGGTTTGAGCGCGTGAAGCTTCCTTTTCCCTAGCCCAAAATAACACTGGGAGAGTCTGGATAGAGCTAAATTCAGAGTACTCCAACAGAGAATCTGCCACCCCTCTACTTATATTTTTTTCCTTCGTCTGGACTGCTGTGCTACTTTAACTGTGCCAGGTGTGTTGGCTGTGGTGAGGATGCAAAGTTGTTACACAGCTTCACAAAAAGACAGCTGTTTTACACTCACTCTTCACTCTGGATTACCCCACAGATGTTACCCTGTGTGCACTGTGGCTCAGAGAAGACAGCCTCTGAATGAAAGGGAACATGTAAATTCCTCTGTTCTGTCTGTGAGTCGCTGAATTCAATCAAGTGATAGAAAGGGAAGGTTAGTGCAACTGCTTTTGCATGTAGCAGAAGTACAGAAACTCCAGATGTCTACCTACAGCATCTCACGTGATGTGGAGTCAGAGCAGTGCTGCTATCAGCTCTCTAAGGGCACTAACACCCACAGCTGCTCCCGTCTGTCCCCAGACAAATGAGTGCCCTTTCTGCTGTTGGGATGGAGGAGAAACGTGTTCACAGGGAGCAATGCAGAGACTGCAAGTGACTGCCTTGTAAAGAGGGGATAGAATCTGCTCTTGCCCTGGAAGCACAAGCTGTGGAAGAGGCGTTGAGCAGCACTGGTGTGGCTGCCTGTTAACCTGCTGGACAGTATGAAGATTATTCAGTGAATGCTGGCACAGTCCTTCCTTCTGTGTCCTGTGAGATTTGACTTGACTTTTCAACCCCCTAGACTGGCTATATTTTAAATACATTTAATTAGGCTGTTGTACCACTCAGGCATAACTGCTAGGTCCAAAAGAACTTTGCGTTTTTCTGTCACTGGAGCTTTCTGCACTAACAGCTCCGAGAGCCTTATGCCGCAGAAATGCTTATCTTCATTGCCCTTCACCACCACAGCTGACAGCTCTCTCCTGGGAGTCAGATCAGAGATGCCTGCTCTTCTTGTGAAACACCATGACATGTTCCCTTTTAGACTCTTCTCAGCTCAGTGGAAAACCAATACAAGTGCCCCTAAACTCCTAGTTTGCAGTCATTGAACAGTGAGACGAGACGGAATTGCTATTTGGTTGTCAGAAACTTTGTTGTGCCTTCAGCTCATGGCTGAGAATGAATAGGATATCAGTAAAGTCTGTGATTTCAGTACAGTTGAGATAATGTCTTCACTGCTGTGGTATCCACTCTTCTGTGATAGTCAGACACATTTCATTTTGAAATCTGTAGTTTTCTAGTGCTGTCAGTAGTACAACTGCTTGGCGAGACATTCGCCATGCAGACAAATGTGCTTTGTTCCTCATTCATTATCTTGCTATGAAATATAAAGATGAATTTATCCAGCATGCTTCAAACAGAATCATTCTCTCTTGTTGAGTCTCATAGAATTCTTTTCCCACCGTTAAGTTTTACTGCAGCAGTTTCCACACCAGGAACTTAATGTAAGTTGTTAAGCGGTTTTGGTTTTCCTAATTTAAAAAAAAAAGAGTCTAATCCTTCTCTTGTTACAGTAAGTGAAATGAATATTAGATGACAGTATTATGACTGGTGTGTGGGTCTAGGCTATGCAGTTATTTTATCACCTACTAAAGCTATAGAAACACCTATTAAAACTATAAAATCGAAACATTAGAATATGAACAGCATATCCACACCAAGTGTAGCAGTTGTTGTTCGTTTGAGCCCTCTACATTTTCTGCATTGAAATGGAAATTTGCCAGGAAACCAACTTGCAGGCCTTGGCTGTGATCACTGCTCATACTCAACTGCTATAGAGATGTTGGCAAATACAACAGTGGGATCAGACTGCATGGATTATTTGAGGTAAAAGAACTGCATGGCATTTATTTTTTTATTGATGGTAAGCCTTTCAAACTTTCTCCTCAGGAGTAAAGGAAGAATAGAATTAAAATTATATTACTTTTTTGAATGAGGAATGGTAAATGTCTTTTCAAAAGCTTCTTTGAGTTTAACATGAGAGTTTGATAGTTGTGTAGATGAATGTTACAGAAGTTGATATTTTTGGATGAGTTTGAAAATTAGGGTGCTATCTCAGGCCGTGATGCAAGTGAGAAAATGAACACAATTTTTTTTTTCATTTATTTTGCCTTTTGCAAAATGGGATTGGTGCTCCCAAGTCAATGATTACACAAAAACTCTTTTGCCTCAGGTCAAGATCAGCTTCCTGTCTAGCAATGTTAGACTCCCAAACTTTACAAAAAAAGCCATTTATACCAGTTGCTTATCTGTGTTATTATGGCAAATGTTAACAAAGACAGTGACTTGGCAGTTCTACGTGACGTTTTAAAAAATTTGTTTTATCCTTACAAGTGATTGTATTAGAAGTCAGCAGTTTTCCTGTACGCTTTCATTGGGAATTGTACACATCTTTGAGCATTTCAGAGTTGGTAATCTGCCCCAAGCTCACTTGTCAACATTTGTCTCCAGCTTCTCTGCCTGGCACCTGAACAACGTACAAAAGGAAAAGTAGATGCTAGAAATAAAATATGTGATCTGTGAGCATTTGTTTCACATGGGTCTGTGCCTGGGAGAGGCTGCTGCTCATGGCCAAATGGCAGCAGATGGGGATGTCATCTGGGGAGGCAGAGGGTGATGCCCAGACTCCCTGTGCTGGCTGCCTGGCTCTGATGCCGCGTGCTGGGATTTGCATCATCTGATCATTGCAGATCATTATGGACTCTAACCCTCTGATTTGCTGCCTCAAATAACACTTTAGCCTTGCTGTTACCTGTGACTTTTCCCTGAGTTTTACACCTGACTTTTGAATGTTATTTTAAATATTAATTTTTCTGACTGGGAGGTGTGTTGCCATCCATCTCGTCCTTTTTGCCCCAGAAGTAAAATACAGAATTGCTGAATGCATTTGCCTCACTTGAGTTGTTAATTAACAGCTGTGTGTTTGTAAATGGTCTGTATGCTACAGTGAAGTGAGAGCTGAATTTGCTCTGTGGTCTATTGCTGCAAACTCAAAGAAACAAGCTCAATTATGGAAGAATGCCATGACCATTAACATCTTAGCCAGGGAGAAATATCAGACAGATTTATGATTGCGTTGGAGGAAAACTTGAGGGAATGCTACGGACAGGGCAAAAGAGATTTGACAAGTGGTCCTGCATGGCAAGAACCCTGCCTTGGGCAGGAATGGCCACAGTGGAATACAACTGGAGAGTTGTCAGGGCAAAGACAGACCTGATACTTCCTCACTCTATTTGCAGATCATCACCCAGTGACCTTTTGGGGCATTAGAAGCAGCTGATACCGTCAGTGCTGTGGTTGTGGAAGTGTCCCAGCTTTGGCTTGTCTGAGCAGGACCACTTCCTGGCCCTGCTGTGCCCCCAGGCTGCTAATGGGTTTGAAGAGCTGGTTGCAGCCTGGGATGTTTGTGTAGGAGCTGATGGCAGGGAAAAGGATAGCTTTGCCAAGGCCTTGACAGCGAAAACAAGTCGCATAAGTCTGTGCTAGAGAAGTGGGAACAAGTAGAAAAACAGTGTGATGGGAGTCGGTGACAGGTGAGGACAAGTTGTTGCATGTATCAGACAAGGAAGAGAATGTCTCCAGTATGCTGCTGAATGTTGAACGAGAGCTTGGTTGAAGATGAGGACTGCACGATCTTTCAAGTTGGTATTTTCAGAGGTGTTATGCAGGAAGAACTTGTATTGTTTAGATGTAGTCCGAGTGCAAAGATGAGGAGGGATGTTAAATTTTTTCTGCAAGTTCTTGATCAGAGCTCTGCCCTCAAAGTCTCTTTAAATAAGACCCACAGATCTGGCCTGGTGTAGCTTTTGCTGGAAGGTGAATTACTCTCTTCTGCTGTCAGGCTCAGTTCTTTTGATAGTCCTGCAGGGTGTTCTGCAGTATCACCATAGTCTGCTCTCAGGGTTCCACCAGAAAGAACTAAATCGACTCTGAATGAGTTTCCCTTACCCTTAAGGAGAATCAAGGTTCACAGCAGGGAACCTACAGCTAGATGAGTAATTTTTCACTGTGAATAGGCCAGCACATATTGGCTGTCTGATGATAAAAGGGGTGTGTGTCTTTAGTCAGTGTTGAGGACTCTGCAAATGCCCTGAGAGAAGAGACCACAATGTAGCGTTTTTGCTGCTGAAATCCATCCTCTTGTTTTCGTCTTCAAAAGCAGCATATGCTTTGCGTGTGTCCTTTGTTCCTTTTTCAAGGAGAGAAGGGGAAGGAGTGTGGGTTGAGTGGTCATGGCAGACCATAAGATCTTTCCTAGGCATGAAGGGCCACCATACGTTCCAGTGGTCTGTCATACACCGCACATGCTCTAAGCTCAAGCAAAGCATTTAGTCCGTCATCGCCTCTTATAAACAGTGCAAAGCAAAAGGAAGTGCACGCAGTGATCACAGAGCTGTTAAAGATTTTGTCAGGCCTGGTGGCCAGCTTTTTAGCTTCAGTGACTGGCAGCAGCATAGTGATGGTGTTCCTTTACTGCCGTGGGGAAATCATGTACAGGAGGACTTAGCTTTGCTTCCTGCATGGCTGTAGGGGAGAATGTCTGTGTTGGTCCCAGCATCAAGAGCAACTGCGATTTCTGCACCCCAGAGCGCAGAAATTCTCCTTTCAGTAATTAACTGTTGGCAAAACCACATGCCTGCAGCCTTTTTTCTGCTTCCTCCATGTAAATGAACAAGCCATATGTGTTGGGAAAGGAGCATGTGGGAAGATGGGTATTGCTGCTGCTCCTAATCTCTGTGTCACCAATGCTGCAGTTTAAATCAGATGAGGATCTGATACAATAGGCTGGCCATATGGAGTTTGAAGAAAATACTATACTGCCCATTTTGACACTTTTCAGCATAGGTTCTTACTACGCAGATTTTGCATTTGCACATTTTGTGTTCTTTTTTTTTGAATGAGGGAGGAGGCTGCACACATAAGTGTTCCCTTTATTAGCTAAATTCAGCAGTTATTCACTGCCTGCTTTTGTCCAAAAGAAAGGGGAAAAATTTATTCCTCTGGCTGTTTCAATTCTGCTTCAGTTTCTCTGCCAGATTTTCTTTTGGGATTTGGACAAACAAGTTCACGATGGCAGAGAAGATAAATGGGAGACAGCTATCCTGACACAGGGAGTCTTTGGTATTGCTATGCTTCAGTGTCAGCTGTTGATGGTATTCAGGGATCAGAGATGGGCAACTCTTGGCTTTTCAGTGAGTTAGGACATTTACAGATAAGCTGCAGTTCTGGCAATACCAGCACTTGATCTTCTTTCTACTTGCTTATGTTCTTTTAGTCTTGTGAACTGTGGGTGCCTGAAACTATGGATCTTTCCTTAAACTTTCCTTTTTTTAGCTGAGAGTTTTCTTCTGTTTGAGTTGTTTTCGAGGCCACATGCTTTTGAAAAGTTTTCCTCCATGGATTAGATTTTGTGAGCCTTGGGGATTGTTGACATAAAAGTCTACTAATATGTGAAAGCTATTATGAGCTCTGATTGTGAATTTTGTCTGAATAGTGCTCATCAGGTGAGAAATCACTAAGTGTATTGAATCCATCTTAAGAAAACAAAGACTCATGAGTAGAAACTGTTCTTAATAATCAGGGGGTGAAGGCATGGAACATAGCCTTTTTTATTGTGGCTGTGAATCTAAACCCATCAGCTGCTGAAATGAGACCCTTGTTCCCTTGTATTGAGAACTTCAATCGATTCTATACACTGAGCTTTTTTCTGCACAAGCCAGCTTTGTAATTTCGCCAGTTAGTTATCTCTCTTTTCAGGTGGTTCTCTGTCCCTTTTTCCCCCTTAATTTTTTTCTTCCCCTCCCTTCCCCATGTCCACACCTCACAACACCAGAGGCTACAAGCTGAAGGGAGACATTGAGGCAGATATTGGTGTCCATCTAGAAGTGCAGGATGCAGTCCTGAAGCTTTTCATTCTCTTCTTGCTTGGGTAACTCTTCAGTTAATTTTCAGAAGTTATTTAACTCAAGGTGTAGTCCTGAAGCATTACAGCATGAAGTCATTAGTCAAGAGCAGAATCCTGACATCCTTCTCATGCTTCAGATGATAAAGCCTCTTCTTGCTTAGAGAGCTGGAAGCTGCACTGACATTGTCAAAAACTGACTGGTGTTTGTGCAACAAGAGGCAAGGTACCATTTCTTTATTCCTCCAAGTGCCCAGGAAAACTGGCAAGACCCTTCTGTGGTGCTTATCTCTGCTTTCTTAGGAGTGAAAAAGGAGAGCCCTGTTGTTTTTGTTGGTCTGGAACACTGCCAAAACATATTGCAGGTGCTCTTCTGAACAAAAGATGCATATGAGTGTCTTACTGCTGCCTCTGAAATGAGTGTGGCAGAGGTCACCCTGGCGCTGCTGCCATGGTGTTTTTCGGAACACTGTCAACCCACGTCATGGAGGAAGTGGCTCGAATGAGTGCAGAGATCCCATAAGGAGACTTGTGCTGTTTAAACCTTGCAGTGCACAGGCCGAGTGCTGAGAAGTGAACTCTTACTGCCTCTGGTGCATCTTAGAGCTTTCCTGAGCCTTCTGGTGTTGTCTTGGCCCCAGAACTTTTCTCTTTGCTATTTTTTGCATTTTAATTTTCTTTCCTTCCCCATGTGAATATTGGAAATGTTTATATCATAAAGATCTATAAAGCCACTTGTGGTTTCTAAGTGCTTTGACTTTCTGTTGTTGCCCAGTTCTCAAGGCTGGCTTGTACTGCCACTGATCACACTGTGTCACAAGACATCTGAAAATGTTTGCAGAACTGAAGCTCCTTTTCCTTTGTAGATAAATCAATATTTTTGCCCTTTTTCTGTAAGTTGGAGTTATAAGTGTATTACCCCTAGGTGTGCTGCAGTTATCACATTATTTCCTGCTGAAGTGCTGTAATGAAGAATACAGTTATCAACATGCTTATTTTGAGGAACTAGGAAAATGGTAGGTCGCAATTAATGATGTCTGGTAGAGATTCCTCTTCTCCCCAGAGCCTTTTCAATGGCATAATAGCATAGAGTAACTTTAAAGAGGGCATGAGCTGCTTGAGGCTGCCAGAGCAGCATAAAAGAGATGTGAAAAGACTTAGGAATTACTTTACTATATACTTTTCTTATATAATCCCATCTTGACCCCTTTTTCCTTACATCACTTCAGTGCCTATCCAGACAAGTGCGGTGTTTCTGAAGTGCAGGCTTCAGTTGCTAAATAAGGTAAGAGTAACAGAGACCATGGGCATCCAGGCTGAAGGCAAAACTCTACGATGTTGCTAATAAAAAACATGAGAGGGACTGAGAGGCAGCAATAGTTTCTGTTGAACTCTGAGCTCTCTCCTGCAGCTGGTGCTCTCTTGGGTGCACTTAGAGGCTGCATCTTTTTTGTTAGTCAGAAATTTGCTAATAATCCAGCAGGGTGTTGTCTTGGGGTGACTCTATCATGTGTATCCCCTATCATGCTCTATGCCCAAAAAGTAATATTGTGCCTTTTCTGTGCCTTTAAACTGAGCTTGAGAAAAAAAAAACCCAGATGAACTTTCCAAAGCAGCTTCTTGGGGACACAGAGATTACACTCCTCAGTGTTTTTTCTGACTGCGGAAGGCACGAAGGGAGCACCCTGCTTGCTTTTTCTTCAGCCAGCTGGTTTTTTTCCCCTCTTGGTGTGAGACGGAGAGCTGAATTTTGTTTCCTGGGACTTTGGGGTTTTTTTCCCTTCTTCTCTTCTGAACTGTTTCAACAACATCAGAACACATCAGGAGAATTTTCT
>VZTD01000109.1:2072149-2146469 GCA_013397725.1 Rhagologus leucostigma | reverse complement strand
GGAAAAATTTCTTTTTTCCCGAACCCTGTGGGGGGGAAGGGTGGTTGCAACCTGGTTTTCTCTCAGGGGCTATATTACTAGATTTTGGCCAAACCAGCACAGGTCTTTTTGGTCTTAAGTGTTTGTTTTAAAGGCACACAGTTAAAACTATAAACTGATGACCTTCCCTTAAAACATTCTTGTATACTGCCTTTGTCAGTAGCAGCAAAAGAAATGCTTAGGAAGAGGCCTGTGCCTCATAGAAGACCTTCTAAACTGAGGAGGTGGTGAATGCCAGAAATGACGCAGTTGATGGCTTTGTCATTGCTTTGAGTCACAGTCTGTGGTTGTGAAACAACTACTTTGAGCTCAATTATGGAATCATTGATAAATCTGCAAACGCTTATGTTTTCATGCCGTAAAAGTGAAAATTAGCACCCTAAAGTCAATTGGTCATAGCAGGGTGGAAGTCTTTTAATCACTGCTGTGCCCTGTCTTTGGTTAGTTGTGCCTAAAATACCATGGCCGAGCAAAGAAATACACAAGCCTTTTTCATCTGATACCTTTCTAGCTTGGCACTGGGCTCATAGTTCACTGACTTTTGTAATTAATCAGTAATAGACTGATTCTTGTGGGTGGGTCCCGCTGGAATTCATACATGTGCTAGGTACATCACAAATATCATATAAAATTTGTTCATGTGGGTCTTTTTATAAATTCAAGAAGTTAACACTCCAGATAGGTGCTAAGTGAGTTTTTTCAGAATCTTGTTGGATGTAACTCCTGCTTGAAAATGAATCTGAAAATCCCATTAGCAGTTACTCATTTCTTTCACACTTAACTGTTCAAAATGTGCCCTGTAGGCCCACTGAAAGTCATCTGACCATATATCTGCAGGGTTAGGATGAGAGCAGGTGAATAAGGACTGCAAAATCATTCTTAATTACAGGTGATAGAGCAATTATTAGAAGCTTTTTTTGACTTCACATTACATCGGAGGACTTTATTTTTCATTATTTTGTTACTGCATCAGTTAATCTCTGGAGGAAAAATTACCCCGATACAAGATTAGTTGATATGGTGTTTCATACTTTCACCCACTTCTGGACTGCACTTTCAGAAGCATGAGAGGAAAAGCCCTTGTGCCACTGACTTCTATGGAGCCAGAGGTTAACCCTTGTTAGAGGGAGCAACTTGATGGTTGGGCCCAGTAAGAATATCCATGGTAACTAGTGTATGATCTTGCAATATCTGACATTTATTTATCTAAAGCCATCAAAGCTCTGATAATAGAAAACTAAACGTTAATTTTCAATTCTGATCCTTTGAATTATGCTGCTACATCATCTTCTGGGAGTGTTTGTGGGGTGTAATTTAATCATATTTTTTCCACCTATAGATTACGCAGTAAGTAAATTAAAATTGAAGCATTGAGGTGAAGATGTCTTTACCATCATTAACGAAATGATTGTGCAGTGTTTACAATTAGTTTATTTTTTTGCGTAATGCTGGTGGTACCTAGAATTTTGTTTGTCAGTTTCAGTTTATATTATTCATAAACTGAGAGAAATGCATAATTTAATAATATATTCTCTCATGCTCTGTTTTCCAATTTCCTGACTTAATCCCTGTGAAACCCTATTAGCTGTGCTCTCAATGAATATTTATCTCGCATTCACTGCATTTTGGCCTTCATCCTAGTTACAAAGGTTCCTGTAGTAGCATGTGTAAAACCAGGATATGACAAATGGAGTGCCGTATCTCGCAGTTAGCTACCTGGAGTTAAAATAGCCACTCCACAGCTGACGGTGTTAGACTGACTGCTGCATTCTGTAGCAGTGCAAAAGTACACCTGAAGTCAAAAGTGACCAGATCTTCTTGCGAAAGGGCTCTAGCAACCTCCTGTCGAGAGTCACAGATGTCGCTAGATTAGTGAAAGCTGAGCCTCAAATTAATGTTAATCATCAAATCCCAAATTTCACTGCTTGTGAAAATCAATCTCTTGCTCCTGCTTTCTGTATGTATGGGACCATGTGATTCTGGCTTTAAGATATACAGAAAGATTAAGTCACAAAAACAGCACTAGTGGAGATTTAGATTGGATATTAGGAAAAATTTCTTCACCACAAAGGTTGTCAAGCACTGGAACAGGCTAACCAGGAAAGCAGTGGAGTCACCATCCCTGGAATTTAATAGACATGTAGATGTGGTGCTTGGGGATGTGGTTTAGTGGTAGATTTCAATTGGACTCCATGATCTTAAGGGTCTTTTCCAGCATAAATGATTCTATGATCCTATGAAAAGAAATCTGAAGTATTGTAACTTGTTCTTTTCTTGGCCACGTTTCTTGGTGTCCCGTGTTCCTGGAGTCATATATGCTCTTCTCATGTGCTGTGTGCTGTTTTGGAAGGCTCTTGAGTGTGACAGAGATACATTCATGGAGGAACTATATTGAGGGCCTGTGGCATTCTGAGGATCTTTGAGGACTTTTGAGGAGAAGCTGGACTGGTGTCACTGTTGTCTAAAACAAGTGCTGCATTCACCAGCATCTCACCTAAGCCTTCCACCGTGCACCAGCAGAGGTTTCAGGGAATGACATCTCTCGTTTCTGTTGCTGTTAACACACACATTCATTATTTTGTGATGCCAAGTGTAAATGCAACATGTCAAGGCTGAAGTCTAAAAGGTCTTTTTTGGCTTTGGTTTCTGCAGTATGCACACACAGCATCCCTCTAATACTGTTACTGCACAGAATCATGTTTAAAATTGCTTCAGTGCGCTCTCTGAACTGGTAATACGAAAGCAATAAAGTACAAACCTATCATTTTCTGATGATACAGACACAGTTGGAAGCTGTGAGCTTGCTTGTGTGTCTCAGGGATGGATGTGACAAGGTTTCCGTTTCAGTCCAATGGCCATTGTTACAGTGTGTTTTCCTCTTTTTAGTTTGACTTCTTTCTTTAGTGGCTGTACTGTTTACTTCAGGACAAGGGTTACTTTATGGACTTTGCGTTTTTACCTTGTTTTCATCGTTTGATTTTGTGTGGTGCACAAATTTAAAACATCAGTTTACAAAAAATGCATGATACTTTGCTGAAAACGTGCCAGAACTCTCACTCCTTGTCTTCTGGTTTCTTTCCCTACTCCATCAATGTGCACCTGGTCCAGAGCTAACCCCACTCTTTGGAAAGAAGAGTAGGAGAAAGCTGAGCTGAGATGCTGCTTAGAGCAATTAGGAGCCAGCTGTGTACAGGTTCACTGTCAGAAATCCCTCCTGACAGTGAGTTCAATAGGGAGTGCCAGCAGCTCTGGGATTCAAGTTTGATTGTTCTCTTCTTTCGCTCAGGCAGGAGCTCTGCGGTCTTTTCTGCCCAGCGTGGAGGGAATGTGTTTTTAAACAAGACTTGGAGAGTCCATTGACTTTCAGTTGAGAATGAAGGCGATAAATGCTTTACTTACTTCAATTTTATTGCACAGAAAAATGTTTTATGCTTGAGTTTTCTGGCACCAGTTCCTGTGACTTTTGAGAATAGATAATAACTCATTCTGGGGCTTATTTAATGCTGATGAAAGTACTGGATTTTAAAGAACTTTCACACTGTCAGCTTGTTCCACAATTGTCTATTATAGGGTTGTGCATTGATGTGAAGAACACTGGCTGCTCTTGGCTACAGGTGTTTGAATTGAATTCTGCATTGTTATGGAGTAATAGTATGTGAAAAGTTGATTATCCAATTTAGAATAATAAACTGGGGCTGAGATCTTGGATCTCTTGAAATGAATGTGTGGCTTGTCGTTGACTTCACTGGGGCCATGATTTCTTCATTTTGCCATGGGGTATTTGGCATAGTTACATCGTTAAAATGAGAAACAAAGTTTGTTGTAATTAAAGTAACTTGGAGTGCTGAGATCTATAGAAAGATGTCTCTTCCTGTCTCAGGGTGATCCAAAGTGGATTTCTATTGTTTCAAGCTAAGCAAGTGCCTTTTTGTCCAAGTTCTATAAATACTCTTACTGGGTTTGCTCCGGGTTTGCTGTGACTAGCTATTCTTCTCATCTTCAGTGCTAACTTGTTTAAAAAATGGTATTATTTTATTGGGTCTGTGTGCATCATCTAAGGAAAGGGACAGACAACATTTGACAAAGATGTGGGGTTTTTTTCTCTTTATGAATAATTTAAATTCCTTAATTGAAGCACTGGATTTTTTTCTTGAGGCAAGTAAATCAGCTCCTCAAGAAAGAATGTTACCGCTTGTGTAGAATCCCATCATTAAAGTGTTCTTCAGGCCTGCCATTTAAATTTGGAAGGAAATCCATTCCCTAAAGGAATAAAAAGGGCAGGATTGGTGGCCAGAAAGTCGGGGTGAGTTAGTCACCAGAAAGATCTTTTATTCATGGAATTAATAAATAAAGGAGAACTGCAAAAGACGTGCTGCTGGGTTTTGTCACAAAAATGAAATAAAAGGAATTGCAAAGCTGGCTTTCTGACAAAATGTCACTTCCAGTTTAAAGGATGGTTTAAAATCAAATGCAAAAACTGCTAATCAGTTTTGTCCTCTTTTGAGTTTGTTTGTGCCTTCTATGGGTATTTTTAGATCTGAAGGCTTCCTTTATCAGAATATCCATGGAGAGCTCTCTTCCACGCAGAAAGCTTGGCCTACAGAATCCTATTCATTTGAAGCTGGTCTCCTGCCACTTTTCTTGGCTTGCTGGAGCAGACAAGGTACTGGTGGTGTCCCAAACAAGTACGAATTTAGGCAGGAGGGATCCTTTGGAGGCTCAGACAGCACTCCTTCTCCCTCTCCTTTATTAAATGCTATTTGTAGTGATGAAATTTGTGCCTTTTGGCTTTAGAAACTGAACTGTTAAAGAGAAGTGTGCATTTTTGAATAAAACTCAGCCTTGAATGTGACAGTTTATTTTTTGCTTGTTCATTATTTGTCTTTGCCTAAAGAGCATCTCTCTAGATACTGTGCGTTTTTAATCCCTGTGGCCTGACCAAGCTCATTCTGAGTAGCTGAAGGGAACAAGAACAAATTGAAGAATTAAATAATTTCTTTCTTTATGGAAACATAGGAAAAGCACTCATTTTTTCCTGTTTAAAAAACCCACCCAAGTGTAACTATTAAAATCAGTAAAGGTTTTGTTATGAGAGTGCTTTAAAAGCAGTTCACTAAGATGGAAGCCTGTGACATGTCCCATTTGGGCTGGGACACACAGGGACTCACGCAGTAAGAATGAACCTTTGCACTCACACATAGCATGAATGGGGATGATTTGTTCTCCTAACGCTTCAGGTGAGCTCTTTGAGAGGATCAGAGGATCTCGTAGCATTCACTCAAGTGTCCAAACTCTGACTTCTCTTTCATGTGAGATAGGAGTAACCATTATCTAATTCCTGTCACGTAAAGTCATTTTCAGGAAGAGAAGAATCAAACCTAGAGTCTATAAAATATGAAAGATCTGTAGGTTCATAGATTCCTACTTGGAAGGAAGCTTTAATGCTTTTCAGTAAGATCCCTGACCCTCTTTGTTTTTCATTATGCCATAGTACAATGCATGTAATGTTTTTTCTGGAATACATATACCATAAATTTGTTAGCGTAACAGTAGTTCTGGAATGTCATACATGGTATGCATAATGATAAATTGATGTTTACTCTGTGCTTCCAATCTTCCCTTAAAGATTTGAAATGAGAAAAACAAATTTTACAATTGCACTTTTATCCCCTAGACAATGGCACCAGCATAGCATATGATCTCCTAACTAAATTATTCTGAATCAGCTTCACTTGAATTTAACAATATAATCTCTGTTATTTTGTAAATACAGCAGAGCAGTGAATCTGCTCTGGTCTGTGCTTGCTGAGTGTCTACCCAGGCTCCAGTCTGTACTCATAATGGCTTGATTTTCTTGTAGCAGTTTGACCAGATGTAATTACAGTGCCTTCAAAAGACTGTCTTCTCATTTTACACGAACAGGACATGAATTAGACCTAAAGATATCATTTGGGGTAGCTAGAATTCAAATGCAGTACCACTGTGTAATTAACATATCTTTGTATTCCTGCGGAAGGGATTCTGTTCAGAATGGATTTCTATTATGTTGCTGTTACCACAGCAGTGAAGGTGAAATGCCACCTGCGTTATCCACTGCAGTCACAGAATAGATAAGCTGTATTTTATTGTTGAAATGTGAATCAGCTTTGCAGTCTGGCCTGTTGTAAGAAGGTTCTGCCACTGGTATCTTGCTCTGCTAAGTACCACTTACCTGGGTGGGGGCTGGTCATGTGGCCAGTCCCCAGGTCAGATCCTGCATCTGGCTCCCTTTCAACTGTGAAAGCTGGACGAGGAGTTGGGCTTGGATGGCACACACAGGGATCGTCAAATTCAGGATATTCTGTGATTCTGTGACTATGGATTCTTTGGCTCTAGGAACAGCATTTTAGATTTATTCACCACCGGCTTGCATAAGCTCTGTTTTTGTTTCATACAGCCTGTGATGTCAAACACTGAAATGGAAACATAGCAAAGATTTTTTGGTTTCTTTTTTTTCTTCATACTCATTTTTTCCCCTCACAGAGTCCAGGAAAGTTTTAGGTTTGTGGGAAAGTGCACAGTCCTTCATTTGAATCTCTCTTCTTACACCTCTTGTGCAATGGCCTTGAAGTCAAGACCTCCCCAACCTCCTCTTCCTTCTGTGAAGTCCTCCCCTTAACAAGGATGGAGTGGCTGACTTTGGTTTGGAAAAGCTTTCCTAGGTTGGCTGAGGTCCTGAAGCTGCTCCCCTCAAGGTTACATGACTGAATACACCTATGCAGCTCTACCTTCCCCATGCTTCCTACATAAGTTTCTGTGGAAAAAATAGTTTATTCAAAGGCAACAGAGCTTTCTGGAAGCAATCTCCTTGTTCAGGTGGCTGAGTGTCTTTTTAAGTCAATGGCATTAATTGCTTTCTTGCAAAAAGGTATAGCTTTATCAGCTTTAGAGCTGATAATTGGACTATTATGTATTCCCTGAATTTTTAGGTCTTATGTGGAATATGAGACCAAAGGTTGATGAATAGGACCTGATTTTTCTTCCTTTCTCCTGGTTTCTCTGGAGGCAGCTCAGTTCCCCTGCTAATAAATCGATGACTAGTTATGTACTCTTCTTACATCTTATGAGACTGATCAATTGGCAAATACTACAAAAGCAACAAGTGGCTCCACTGTTTATCCTACCCAGGGGCTACATCCCCGATTTGGTCTTCCTTCACTGGAATTGGAAGACATGGAGAGATATGGAAGTACAGGGTAAGTGTGGGTAGCGGCAGTGTTGCTGTGTGGGCTGATACTCATTAGCCTTTCCTTCTGTTTACTCCAGCTACATCAGATGAAAAGCCAAGAGGATTTGTATACCAGTGGAGGCTTTGGCACTTCCTTTGTGCTATCTTCTTTCTTCCTTCCATTTTCAGAAAGCTGGTTGTTAGAGAGAGTCCCTTGGGAATGAGCTCTGAGTTGGAGGGGTTGTTGACCTGATTGCCAGCTTTTCTTCTGCCTTCCCTGCCTCAGTGAGAGAAAAAGCTAGTGGATGTCAGTGCATTCAAAATGTAAGGCTTCTTAAAGTGCCAGTGAGCAGGCGGTAGCTTTTGGCTTTGTTGTGTTCTGAGACTTGGCTTTTGAGGAAAAGGTTCATTACAAATGTCTTAATGTCTCAAATGTCTTAATTTTTGGTACTCTCAGGCTTATGTTACCACAAGAAATGGCCAAATGTGTTTTCTTAATGTTAAATATTTCTCAGCTACTAACCAAGCCTGTTTCTTTTTATGAGTTAAACCTGTGTTTGTACTGCAGAGGTGTGAAATAGAGGCAGAACATAGCTGGCAAGTCAGTATTCTGAGTCTCAGAGAAAACTTTCATTTTAATTACAAATATTACATAAAATACGGATTTTCGATAAGAAGACATCTGCAACTTCAGCAGCAGTGGAAGTAATGTTATGGCCAACCATAAATGCCGAATGACATTCGTTTTGAAAGATCCCCTTGCAGTCAACCTCCACTGCTATTGGTTTTCTACAGAACTCTGCTTCCATAGTGCTGAAACAGAGCTCATGATTCGTGCACTGTAAGTCATCTTGTCCATGCATAATTACGGTGAAATAACAGTTTAATAAAGTGAATGTAATGGCTGAGTTTGAGCTCTATGTTAGCTGGGAAGGTTACTGAGATTCTTTTCTCTAAGTTTGCATATTAGAGTCAGTGTCTGAAGAATGTATGAGTCTTTTCAGACTTAGTTCTTAGTTCATTGAACCGGGCTTCTTGCCCTATATTTTCTATTGTTATTTCATACAGAAGAACTAACTTGAGAAATATTCCTGCTGACATTTTTAAGTCTCACACTTTAAATTCAGGAAAGACTACTTCATTGAAGGTAATGTTTCAAAATTTAAATTTAGCGTATTTGTTAATACAGCTAAGCAGTTGAACTTTGTTAACTTCTTGATTGCATACATCTCACTGTGTTCCCTTGAGTGTGATATGGGCGCAGATGAGTAAAGAAGAATCATTTAAATTAATTTTCCTTGAGGATGTGACTCTGTGTTTACTTATCACTATTTTGTTAGTCTTATTAATGATTTGGTGGCAGCAGATGCAAGTAGGGTGCATGGAAGGTGATTGTGCCTGCCTCACCACTCCAGGTTCTCGAGTAAAATAGCTATTTTTCACAGTAGAGGATAAACAGTAACAGAGAAATAGTGTTGAAGAGCACAGAGAGTTTTCTGCCTTCCAAGTCTACCACTGTCCCTGACCTGCTGGACACACTCTCTTAATTAGTTAGCATGTGTAAGAAATATTAACAGCTGCTCTAGAAAGCCAGTTTCAAAAAGCAACTCATAATTCAATAGAAAATTTTCAGTAGAAAAAATCGTATGATGGAAGTACATTTTTGGAAGCTGATTCTTGAAATTTCTTGCTAATGCCAATGACAGGTCACTGAAAATGTTCAGGAAAAATCGGCCATCACATTTTACCAGTTTCATCCAGATCTAGTAATTATTTAACCCTTTAAGCAATGCAATGATATATAAAATGTTTAGCAACTGAAATAGAAGTGATAGTTCATCTGAAATTATCCAGTGAGAATGTTTCCAGGTTTCATCACTCAGCTATTTTACCAGTTCACCTTATGAGCATTTTTGAAAATGCCGTACAATTATTATTAGTATGGAAATGTTCTTAGACATTCAAGTTAGTCAAGAAGGCGAAAAAGGAAAAAACCCAATCCAAACATTAAGGAAGATTAGGCCTTACTGAGTAAACCATAAAACTGAATGCACATTTGCTTCTGCAGAACTGCCCTCCTCTGCTGTTAAATGCCTGATTTCCAAATCAAAGTAGGATGGGAAGTGCAAGGATTAGATAAACATATTATGTCTTTTTTTCGTGTCACTGTCTTACGGTTCAGATCTTCAAAGTCCAGCATCACTGTTACTTTCAAGGTGGCCTTTCCACCAGCAAGAGAAATGTCATGAAATGACATCAACAAAGCTCACAGAAGTGCAGAAGCACTTTAAGGAAGGCAAATAGTTTGTACATGTCATTCCCTTTTTGTCCAAACGTAAATTAAGTGTTCATTTCAGATTGTTGGTACTTTATGCATCTCACATTAGTATGTAGAAGTGGAAGCTAAGTTAGTCCATTACAATGATTCATATTCTGTCCAAGGAACAAACATTTTCTGATGGGACTAAGGACTGAAGCATATTAATGCAGTTGAAATCTTCCAGCTCCCAAAACAGGCAGAAAAAAAATTGTTACAACGGCTAAAACTGGAAAAGTTAATATTGCTATCTGTGCAAGTACAGTAAAAAGGCAAGTGGGCTGCATCTGTGTTGTCTGGCACTGTGTGCTGTCTGGTTTTTGTCAGCTGGGCTGTGCAAGCACATTGGAACAGGAGGTGCTGGCTCTCTGGGATCTGCTGCCTCCCCTCACCTGGTCCTTGGCGGCAGAAAGGGGGGATCCTTCAGTCGTGCTGTGCACTGAACACAAAATAGGAGTGAGACGTTGAGTGCCTTTGGTCAGTAGAAGATCCTCTTACACCTTTGAGAGGATTAACAGAAAGTGATGATGACATTTGGGGCAAGTTTCAGGTATATGTTCACCCGACAAGTGAGAAGCGGGTAGGGAGAATATCTGACAGCTGGTGTGCAAACACGTATTGTCACGTACCACTCTGCTGTGGCTGCACAGCCCTCTTCCCATCAGATCAGAGCTCTGTCCACCCCAAGTAGTTTAATTACATTTCCTCTCTAAATAACAGTAATTAGTTATGGTTTCCCAGAGCCTCAGAGGAACACAATTGAGCAGTTTTTCTGTGCATTGTTGCTTATTTTTTCTCTGAGTCTGCTGCACTGAGTAGCTGTGCCTAGTGAAAAGGCTGTTGCAATGCTTCAGGGAGCCAGATGTATTTCATTTGTGATTTCAGTGATTTCCATATATGAGAGGATCCTCAGAGATGTCTGTGCATGGAATGAATGCAGTTGCTCAGGTTGTTGCCTGAAAGAAGAAGCACACAGAAATTAAATATGCCACTGAGATGCTCTTATTTTCTGCCTATTCTCACTGATGCAAACCCCCTTCTATCTGCCCAGCCCTGAACCCTCACTGTCATTTACCACAAATACCTCTCCGCCACCTTCTGCCAAATATTTGCTGTTTCCACATTCTGAGACATCACTGTGAGCTGCAGGCTCGCTCCGTAAGGAAACCCCAAACCATTGCTCCCTCCCACACCAGTCTGTAGCTTAGTTCCCTGCTCTGCCTGTGAGGGTGAAGAACTGGATCCAAGCAGAGAAAGAAGGTAAGTCACCGTGGGCAACACTCTGGTTGCTGCTTCTACACATGGGCTATCCCAGAAAAAAGCTTAAGATTGCACCCTTTTTCCATACCCGAGATTTTTCCGTAGCTTTTCTGGTGAGGTGTGGAAATTCTAAGACTGGTTAATATGAATCACTTGAAGAAAATCCTTCTTTCACCACATTCCTGATGTATTTTTCAGTGCCATTGCTTGAGAGGTGTAGAAAAGTGTAGAAGTGGACCAGTGCAGAAAGTATCAGTATCCAGGTGGCTTGAACCATGGCCGGAGGTTCCTGTTGGCAAATCTAATCCAGTTTTCTGAAGTGACCTGAGAACCTGGCCTGTCATTTTTTGTGAAGTACGTCATGCCCTGTACTTTTTTGTAACGTATTCCACTTTGGATCCTCAAAGTGTATCTGAAACCACCCCAAAGACAACAGGAACTCAGACAATGAGTTTCATCTGTGTATTCCTGTCTCCTGTGATACATTCTTGGGTCAGACTGGCCCTTTAGCCAAGCAGGTACATTGTATATCACTAAGTATATGATGAAAGGGATGGAAGATTCTCTTTATGCTGTTGTTCCAAATGTGTTGCTCCTAACACGAGGACATAACATCATTTGCTAGTCTGACGAAGGAGGGTGCAGTTGGGGTAAGGACATTGTAAGGATCCCTTTATTCCCCTGTCTGTCCCTCCCTTCTTGTATGCTCTGTCAGGTTTGCTTGGGTGCAAGGCGTTCTGTCAAAGAGCCAGGGAAATGCCTCTCCAGTGCAACCAGCAGCTCCAGATGGGACTGAGTGCCATTGTTCTACGCTGTCAGTGTAACAACCCGAGCCATAATAGAGGTGTGCAGTGCAGCAAGTGCTGTCACTGAGACTATGCCAGCGGTGTGCAGCTGGGAATGTGTACAGGTTTTGTATCTGTGGGAGTTTTATGCCTTCTTTGCACACATCTGGCTGCTGGAGAGCGGATGGCAGCTTTGGTGAGTCTCAGAGAGGAAGTTCCTTTTGTTCTTTTGCAGAGGTTGCTCCAGTGGTACTAAAGCAGCATGTTTGGGTTCGCGCACTGGATTTTGCCCGTGTCCCTTCTCACGCAGCTGGGAATTTGTTATGATTTAATCTTGAACCTGAAAACTTTTTTCTAGCTCAAAGAATCAAATACTTCTAACTGAAAAATCTGTCACTTTCAGTTAATCTGAGAAAGAACTGAAGCAATCACAGAAGTTCACTTTTCTCTGCTAGATGCTGAGTACGAGGCAGTTGATGCAGACGGGTTTCTCACAACGAGGGACAGAGTGCTCTAGAGGGCAGGCTTTGCCTGTATTGGGTAGAAGCATTTCCAGCTAAAGCCTAAATTCAGTCAGCCCAAATAGCATTTTGACTGCTTAGCTTTCTTTGTATTCATAAATCAGACAAATCAATAATTGTTTAAAATGTGAAGGCTTCAATTTGCTGGTGTTACATGTGAAGTAAAGGCAGCATTAAATTAAAGATGCTATTCTGATGAGATCATGGTGTGTCTGTGAATATGCAAGTCACCTTTTTAATGGTGTGGCCTTTTCTTTCCCGTTGGTATTAAGTAGGTTTTGTGTTGAAAATTAGTAAAGGTTGGCACCTAGAAATGCAGTTATTTTAAGGTTTCTTGTTGAACCTGGTGCAATTTCAGAGAATACAACATTTTAAGAGCACACATTGCTCTTTCATAAAAGCACTTGTAAAAAATTTGTTGGGAGATCTCTGATGGTCCCCTAAGCAGTGGCATTGGTCACTGAGTCTTCTCTCAATTGATGGTGAAAACTTGTGAGGTGAAATAACGTTATCTAATCCCACAAGGTCCAGGTTAGTGTTTCCATAGCTGCATTTACAGAGTGTCAGATGGCCAGCAGGATTAAAAAAGTCTTCAGTTATTGATGTTTGTGATGAAAATATCAATGTGGTCTAAAATGGTGTAAGTCCACTGTGCTCGATGGAGTTGGTACAGTCTGCCTTTCCTGAGGATCTACTCTGATCTGCTGTGGGCTTCAGCCTGGTGTCCCAGCCCGTGTGTGAGATGCACAAGGGCTCGCCAGTAACTGAGAGTAGCAGCGCTTCGGCATGGTCCAGAGTGGCATTTCTCCTCCTGGCTTTTGGAGCTGCTCGTCCACCTCTGGTCAGCTCTGCACTAAACTCAGAGGTACGGATGTGCCAATATTTGTGTCTTGATTGAGTGATCCTGGAAAAAGGAGTCTGCAAGAAGGCAAAAAGAAGCTGACTTTATTCAGTGTTTTATGGTTCTGTTTATTTTTATAAAAGCTAAGGGGAAAAAAGCTAAGATAAAAAGGACAAGGAAGAGCTCTGGGTTGTTAAATAAAATCCCATCTTTCTTTTATTTGCTCCTGGGCTGGTCAGTAAGGGTACAGAAATAGTCATGCTTGTTTGTGGCTGTGTGTTTCAACTGAGTGAGGAGGCTGAGATCTGTAAAAAGAAGGTGGGAAACTGTATAATTTAAATATCAGTTTGAAATGTCTGTCTCCTAATTATAGTGGGTTTGACTTTTTCTTTCTCTCCCTCTCTGTTTTTTTTTTCCCCAGACTTTTACAGCTCACCTTTTAAGGCATTTACAATCTTTGGACATGGGGTGAAATGATTAATAGCCTGTATTGATTTTTTAAAATAAGGAGATACAGTAGCATGAAGCAGGGAACAGCAGACTTAAATTTTCCATTATGTTTTCACTCCTGGGGAGCATGCTTGAAAATGACTACTACTATTGGAATGTCAGTGAGTTTCTGAATATTAAAAATCCTTTCTTGTGTTTCTTTTAAGCCTGATAAATGCTTTAATTTACATTTTTTTTCTCCTGCTAAATTCTTGATTCTCTTAGGAAGTGACCACATTAAACGGAACTTTAAAACAACGTGTCAGAAGAAATAGATTAGTTGTCTGTCTGTCTGTACATGAATACCAAATGAACTGTACATTAAAATGGTGGAGCAATGGGGCATGCAGATAGAAAAAGTCATTTTTAAGGGATCTGTGAAATTTAGAGAGCCAATTACTATTCTGCCGGTGGAGAATTTTTCACTAAACATGTCCTAGTAAGTTTAAATGCCTATTAATTAATGTTTAACTGGTTCTTAATGGCAGTGAAGTCTAGTGACAGTATGACTTCCACATGAAAATTAGTCTGATGTTAGCTCTGTGGAACAGGGAGATACATCACTGTTGATATGGTAGCCCATTTATTACCCTGGTGTCTTAATTCAGCTGCATTCAAGGGCAGTGAATTGAGAACATCATAATCAGTTTGGGTAGGAATTTGAATTAGAGCTATGTCAACATGGTGGCTGTGCACCAGTCTGAAGGTCAGGGAGAAAGGCAAGAGGAGCTGCAGGAAATGGGAGCTGTGTGACAGTGCTGACCCTAACCCCGACCCTCAGGTACGGGCACACCTTCGCTTCTTCTCGTGCCATTGTGGGCGAGGGCTACCTGAGGCACCTAAAACACCTTCCACTGAAGCCTCTCTTACAGTTCTACTTGGAGCAAAACTGTGCTAGACCTTTCTCTACCCAGCCAGTGGTTTTTGCAATCAAGCTTGCTGGTGAACCACTAAGTATAGTTAATGTTTCAGAACTTACTGCAGACCTGAATTCCTGGTTTTGTCCCAGTCCAAACTGTCCACACCTCTTCAAACAAAATCTCTGTTGCTGGTAAGGGAGAGCTTTGTCTCAGAGAGGCCTCAGTATCACCAACAGGAATGGGGAAGCAGAGCTGCAAAGTTCTCGTCCACCACCTGGATTCAGATACACCATCTTGCAGTAGGACTGCAGGAGCAAACAACACCCAAAGCTGACCTGCAGCAGCCGTCTGTCTTTGGAAGGTACAGGATGCAAACTTAGTGTGCCAAGCAGTATGCTCAGATGCATGCAAAGGTGGTATGTCCAATCAATAGGAGCTGACTTCTGTGGTGCTGCAGTAATTTATAGGATAGTTTCTGCCCTCTGTAGGATTCAGGAAGAAATTTGGTCAGTAGAGTGTTTTAAAAGTAAAGCGTGAGATAAGGTGGGCTGTTGATTGGAGTTTTTCTTGCTTCAGGTATTTCAGCTTAAAAACTCTAGCATGTTATTTCAGATCTGGCATTCTGGCCTAGTCAGCATAAATTTCCATTCCTGACCTGACATCTGTAATTTCCAGTAATTTTTTTTTTTGGTAACTGTTGAGTTATGAGGAGGACCAGAAAGAACCAAACTCTTGATCTCCTGTGGTATGGTTGGAGGCAGAGTTCTAAAACCTCCAAATAATGATCTCCTTACAAAATCCTGTCATGTTCTGCCTTAACCTTGGGATTCTTGTATAAGTGAGGATCTTAAAGGGAATTTTGCTCCCATGTACTGCTATCCTAGTAGCTTTCCGTGTCCATGGGGACAAGACATCACCACCCTCCTTTAGCAGCAGGTCACCTGGCATGGACACGCATGGATAGGCATAGGAATGGAGCAGAAGACACGTCAGGAGAGGAGACTTGCAAATGCCTGTGTTCATTGTGCCAGGAAATCTCTGAAGATTTCAAGATAATGTGGAGAGCATTATCAAACAGAGCTTTCCTGTCCTTGACTTAGAACTGGAGCCAGTGTGAAGGCCAGTCTTACAGGCATTGCCCTGCTTCTTTGTCCACAGCCAGTTTTGAGCCGAAGGCTCTGAAACCCTTGAAAGGGTGTACAAGTTTTTGGGGAGGGATGTGTGTATCTCACTGCTGTGCCTGCACATTCTACATGGTGTTTTTCTTTCACTGTCCCATTGGTTTCCAAGTGCTAGAGTTCCTCAAGTTTGAGAAGTAAAGCCTGGGTTTTATGTGGAACTTTGTTCCTTAGCAGAAACTAGGACCCTGAGTATTTCACGTTTCCAGTCTTGATTCTGGTCTCTTCTCCATTTCTCTTAACCATCCTTTGTTCCTGTGGTGTGAAGAGAAAACCCCACACCAAGAGTTTCACTGAGTGATCTTACTACCCTTTCCCCCCAGTTTAGAAATGTACATGGTAACTGCATCTGTGCATTAACTGTCAAAAATAGTCAGTAAGATTTATTTCAAGTTTCCTCTGGTTTTTCCATGTGAGCTCTGGTAGTTAAATAACAGAGTAAGAATTAGTACCTCTGTATAAAATTGAATGTGACTGCAAAAGATGAATTGTTCATGTAAATGATTGTGGAATTGTATTGAGCACCTTTGATTCAAAGTACTGTGCGTGGATGCTTGAAATATGACTAGTAATTAATTCAGTGAAAGAGAAAGTTGAGGATTTCAGTACTACTGGTGTAGTGTTCTGGAAAAGATGTTCAGAAGATGAAGTTTAACAGTCTGTGAAATCTTTTTTCTTTTAACTTTCAGAAAGGTTGCCCTTAAGCCTTTACTTCTGAGAGAGGCAAAATGGTTTAGATTGAGTTAAGATGCACCTGATTTTTTCCTCCAAAGATGAAATAAACACAATCTAGCTTTTACCTTGCTGTTATATTTTTCCCCTCTCATTATAGTATGTGTATTAGTCTTGGTCTCATGTGAGATATTTTTTCAGTTTGAATAATTTACCTTTTTTCAGTATTGCCAAACAGAAAATGTTAAAAATGCAAAAGCCAGTCCTGACTGATGGTAATAGACCCTACAAATCGAAATTTTAAGTACAATAAATAGCACATTTGTGTTCCCTGCCATTTCCCTTGTTGCTTTAGAGTATGTTTCTTCTGGCATGTACAGGTTCTCCACCTGTAATTTCTAGTAAAAGCTCAAATTCTCATCCAGTCTCCTAACTCTTGTACTGGGACTTTACCATGGACTTCAGTATAGTCAATATTCTTTTTAAGTTGCAAAAGCTTGCAATGCTGCCAGTAGTCTACAAAATGTACTGGCTGTCTGGGTCTGCATGCATGTGAAAATTGTGCTCTCATTAGAGAACTGCAGTTTGTCTTGTTCTGGAAAATGAAAGGAAGAAGTCACAGAAAGAATGGAGAGAAAGTATTTGTTTTCAAGTACTTTTAAATATGGAGAGACAGTGTTGAGGAAGAAACAATTTGTTTAAACGTTTCTTGGCACAGATCTGTCACGCTTTAATAGCTGGGAAACAGAAGTAATGGGCACATTCTAATCCAGATAGTTTGGGCTTCTTTTTTGTAAGGCAAAATAATGGGCATTGATTGTCTAAAATTATACGGTATCTCCTTTGCTCTGCCTGAACCGTCCTGCGCGTCAATGTCTTCAGAGAAGGGAGTAGTAAACATTAAAGGGTGGTTTGATCTTACGAGGAAGGTGCTGTAAGGATCAGTGACTGGGTGCTGAAGTCAAATTCACAGAATAAATTAGACAAGCACGTTCCAGTCTGTCCACGGCAGTGGAGCTGGACTAGGCCCTGGGACAAACCAGCACTGGGTTGGAGGAATGGTTGCTCTGTGCACTGAAGCCCAGCTGCCTTTCCAGAAGCTGAAGCACAAGTGGTGAGCTCCGCATGAGGCAGCTGCCTGCCGTGGCAGCAGAGCTGTGCCGTGAGCCGCGCGGGCAGCGGGTGCGGGTGACCTGTGTGCTCAGCGCTCGCGGGTGACTGCAGTGCAGGCAAAACCCCAGCGCTGCTCTCGGCTGCTGTCAGACTGGGGCTCTCGGCTTGGGCAGTGCGACAGTGGGCTGTAGTTACGGTGAGATGTGCCCACCGGTTTAGAAAGAAAGGTAAAATTATTGGAAATCTTATCTAGTGGGATTATATCTTGCTTAAGACTTAGGACTCTTAAGAAGTATTATTCTGTGCAGCTAAAATGAAGTTTTCCTTTAGCCCCGTGTTGGGCTGTGTTAATGTATGCTGGAGCTGAGCACTAGGGTATTCATGCAGCTGTACTACAGAAGCACTGCAGCAATGGCTTTAGACATGGTAAGTCTCTGGTATTTTGTCAGTTCTTATTAACGAATACCAGAATGACAACTGATGATCAGTCTTAATAAAAAGACTAATTGTGCAATTTAAATCAAGGCAGTTTTAATAAAATACCTAATCCTTAAATGTGCATAATTAGATTTACATATTCACATCACTGCAATTAGAAGTTGGTATTTAAAGGGCATGCTTCCCATTTCATGCGCTTTTAATCATTATTCTAAAGTTTGGTTTTTCAAATCGCAGAGTTAAGGTAAACACATTCATTTGATTCTTTCCCTCTAGGTGTGTAATATTTTTCCTTCTGGAATGAAATTTATATATTTGGTTTGTCTTGTGCTAATCTGTACTACAGATAAATAAATAAATAAATAAATAAAGAGGTAATCCCATTCAGTACGGAATACTTTCAAATCTTTTAAGCAGTGCTGGGGGTAAACAATTTTTTTTTCAAGTGTTGACATGGCAACAGTAACCCTCTGAATACAGCTTAAGCTTCCACTCTTCCCAGCCGTGTGTCTTTGCTCCCTAAACCAAAGACCTTACTGTCTCTGTAATGGATAAATATCTTGGATTGCAACAGCCCGATCAGCTTCTGACCCTGCACAGGCTTCCCCAGCCACTTTGGCCAAGTTTACAAGAGTGGTTCCGTGAAAGGCATTTGCAGAGTCAGCAGGGATTACTTCCAGAATCAGAGGGAAGCGTGGCTGTGGCTGTGATCACAGCACAGGCTGGCAGGGGAAGGTGCAGCTGCGATGCCTCCAGCACAGTGAGCCCTGGTGCCGTGCCACCTGTCCCCGGGAGTGCGGCTGTCACACAGCCTCCGCCTGGCTTTGGTCTACAAACCCATGGCTTTGAAGGAGGGCTCCTCTGAACAGATATCTGCCTCCATCTGCACCTCAGCCTTCTGTGAGGAGACTGAATCCACCCACTGCCCTTGGTGTGTCCCACTTCCCTCTTTCCACACTTCCCAGAGCACTGTTTTTGCCTCAAGGCACCACAGAGCCTACGCTGTTTGTCTTCCCGCAGGAATGGATCTGCAGTGCTGCTGGTGCTGAATAGGAGCTGCCTGTGCTAAAAGTTGATTTTGCACTTGAAGTAGCCTGTCTTCATAGGCCTGCTTAGGAGGGCTGCTGCATCAGAGCCCTGAACGCTTTTAGATTATGTAATGACTTAACATTATATGGAGACTTAAAAAAAAAGTTCAGCTAGTGACTAGGATGACATTAATAATTCAGCACATTGAAATGAAAGATGAAAATCAGACAGGCAATAAGTTAATGCTTGTGTTCTGCTGACCATACACGTTTGGGTATGAAATGCTTTCTCATCAACTGGCAAAAATGCTAATGGCTGTTGTAACCCTGTAGTCCAGCTGCCCTTCTTTCACTCCAGCAACCACTGGGAATGGGTTTATCTGTCTTTTTAGGAGCATGAAAAATGGTGTTTGTTTTGCATATGACACTAGAAATAAACTGCATTTTCATTTTTAATTTTTCTTTTTCAGTCTAGTCTTCGCTTTTGATCTCAAGAGTTAACCTCTCATTCCCTGTGTTTAAAAGGATGTTTGCCTTTCTTTATTGTTATTTCCCTTGCTTCCTTTCTTTTCTCCTTCCTCTTTTTTCCTATCCATTTCTCTTTTCTTTTTTCCTTGGTTTGTTTTTCCTTTTCTTCTGTTTTCCGTTTTTTATTTTCTTTAATCTCTTTGCCTGTTTCCATTTTTATTGTTTGTTTTTCTCTTTTTTTCCTTTCCTCCTTTCCACCTTTTTCCTTTTCTTACCTCTTTTCTTTTTCTTTTTTCTCATCACTGCGGTTTCTATAAGTGGTGCACAGTCTTTGGCCAGGTGGGGACCAGGTAGTTTGTTGTGGAGACACTGGAAGGTTCTTCTGCATCCTGGCATGAGCGTGGGAGCCCAGCCGGTGGCCGATGATGGAGAACAGGAGGCTGAGGCAGCTGCCCCGGCTCTGGTGGTGTGCCAGGCCCTGCGCAGGGCTGTAGGTGGGCAGCCTGGTTAAAGGCGCCCTACAGACCCTGGCTCAGAGCTCTACTCTCAGGTCTTGGTGGAGATAATGATTTTTCTTGGTTGAGATAATGATCGTGATCCTGAGGGCAGGTTGGAGCAATGCAGATCCAACTTCACCTACCCCAAACCTGTTTACAGTAACATTCATAAATTCTCTGGTTAAAACCATCCAGAACTCTTGGTTTCATTTCTGTCTGTGTGTGTAAAGCTAAGCAGAGAGGGTGTGATTCAAATTAAATTATTTTTTCTGTTGTCATATACACTAGGGAATCACCTTTTCCTCTTTGACGCCTTGTTTTGTTGCTGTGTACAGAGTGAGAAGCTGTCACCAAAGAAACAGTGACTGCAGGAAAGTGAGAGAATGAATTTAGGAAGGACTAGTACTGCTGTGGGAAAACTATGATGTCCCTTAATTTATTTGTGGCAACAGATAAAAGGCTGGCCTATAGCATCTCTTAGGATTATCAGTGCTCCTGCAATCCCAGTCTTGCCCCAAACTGGGGTAACGGGGGGTAATGTCCATTTCCCTGCCATATGGGAAGGGAGTGCTGCCAGTGTGAATGTAGAGGGAACTACTCTGATTTATTCCATCCCACATATGCTGCCTGAATGCACCACAATCTGTGATGTTTTTCCAACATTGCCTTGGCAAAGGGAAAGGTGAGGACTTGTGGCTTTTGGACACGTGGTTGCAAAGTTCTGCAGGCCACTATGTCAGGGTGGGAGTGATGGGTAAGAAGAGGGCACACGCTCTGAACTGCAGCTTAAAACAGCTCCGTGAAAGGGTAATCTCTGGGGCACAGCTTGGCTGTGACTCCTTGAAGAACATGGGGATGAGTTACCTCCTACCAAACTGTGCATCTGTAGTGCTTCTTCCATGGCTTTTTCCCTTTTGCTTTTCACGCAGTGAAGAGAAAACAGATTTCATCACTGACTTAGCACCAGCTTTTGCTTTAGTTTGAGTGTAATTTCACAGCACACACTGATACTGTGTGCTTAGTTTGTCATACGCGGACAGTTGTGAATGCAGTATTCTGAAGAACTGACTAGCGTCAATGACGTTTCCAAGATCAATGTTTGTATAATATTTGTGTAACATACCAATGGAATTCTGCTGAAATAGGACAGGCTATACAGATACTTTGGATAAGGACAGTTTAGACTCACCAAATAGCAGGTAAGGTAGAGAATTGCAACTGAAAATTAAACATAGTGTGGGAGGTGTTTTATTTAAAAGACATGTGACTGTTCCAACATCACTATTATACTTCAGATGTCTGAAGTAAAGTGTAAAAGAGAGTGATCTATAAAATGTTATTGGTAACCCCAGTATCACATTTTGTAAATTGCCTAATTCAAGTCATGAACTTAATTCTACATCAGAGTGGTATGAAAATTTCAATACCTTTGGCAGCCTTCTGTTTACAACAGGTTTCCACAGTGGAACAAGCAGAGCACCAACACTCTAACCAGCAGCTGGCTCTTCCACTATTGAGAAACAACTGCACGTACCTGGACCAGTAAACTAGCAAGGAGTTAACACTGGTGCCTCACCTTACTTGGAACCACTGAGGATATAGCTAGTTAATTTATTCCTACTGGTTTTTGTTACTGCAAAGCATCTTGTACAGGTAGTTTTACCTGGCTGGTTTTGCTGCTGATGGGTGGAAGTCTGTATTCCTTATTCCTCACCACTGGCTTGGTGTCAGACTGATCAGGACCTTGTAAGTGGTTATCACTACTTTAGAGGAAGGCTAGAATGCAAGGATAGGAGATATCAATCATCATCACAAGTCGAATTCATTATAGAGGAGGAAGTATTTTAAATAAAGACTTTCATGCCAAAAGGGCATTAACAGGTAAAAGTGTTCATGTAATTTATTCAGAGAATTTTGTGGTAACTGAATAACTGTCAAGTTATTCAACAGCTTTCTCTCATTATCATTTCCTTCATGTCCCTTGACTTGGCAAAGCCTTTAGGAAGACATTTAATCAGAAGTATGCAAATGGTCCTGTTAGCTTCAACAGCAACCGGCACTTAGGAATAGAAAATCTTAAATATTTTCTAAATGTTGAGACATATTGGTACTAGTTATATATGATGAGTTATGCAGCCTTCTTTTTTTTCCTTCAGTGCAGTTAGAGAATTTTTCTGCAAGTTTTCAAGTATTTCCTAATCAGGGCTTTGCAAATCATTCTACAGAAGCTGCTACTGGGTGACCTGAACTGAAAATGTTTCTGTTTCCATGCTAAAACCTAAATCCTAAGAAGTTAGCAAAGAAAGATTTTTTGATTGAATAAAACTTTTTATTCATCACTAAGTATTTTTTTTAATTGAATGGACTAAACCGGTCCTAAAATAACACTTTAAATTAGAAATTGAAGTGCTTCACTTAGAAAATGTCATATATTTTTTTGTGACATGCCTATTGCACGATGCAAGTTTCAAAAGTCTTGGTTTCTCTGAATAGCCTTACATGGAGACTGAACTATTTATAAGAAAAAATAATAGATCTTTCCTTGATTTTCCATTATTTCTTCAATAGACCTGGTCAGCTGTTGCAAGTACTTACTAAGTGTCTTTGTTTCCTATCCATCCTGATGGAAAAGGGCTATCCTTTAGGTAGGGGCATACGAGGTTGACACCCCAACTCTGGTCACATGTACTTACAGTAACATGGCACTTGTACTGTGTTTTTCTCTTCCATAAATTGAAGACTTGGCCTAAGATACTCAAGGCTTAAATTCAAATAGCCTATTTTCTACTTCAGTTTTTGTGCATCTGTGAATGGCCACAGATCTTCAGAAATGTGTATCAGGAAAAATATTTTACAGGGGAATTTAAGGGAAAATGAGACAATCTGAATCTGGGCCTAGAGCGTCTTTATCTCCGTGTTACAAACAAATTAGTTACAACGCACATAAAGAAACGGCTTGCCCAGAGACGTGCCGTAAGAGAGGTGGAGAAGTGAAGAGCAGAAGGTGTTGTCCAGGCCCCTCCCTGTTTTCCCCATGCAGGGCTTACCTGTATTTGTTGCAGCTTGCTGGTGAAATATAATCAGTTCTCGGGGTTTGTTTGTGCCTGTTTCTTTGTCTTTACCAGAGTGCAGCATGTGGGCCTGCCGAGCCACAAGTGCTTCAATCAGTTCCATTTCAGACATTACAGTGATCATAATTTTGCATGTGAAACCATGGCAGTGTTCTGAAATCACACATGTGCCTTGTCTTTCATTACATCCATTTAGGTTCAGGACGCCTAGAGACAAATGATACGAAAAAGGCCTCCATGACGTAGGTCCCTACTGGCACTGACTGTACAAGCAGGAAGACACCTAGACAGAAGGTAAGAAAAGCCTCTTTTAATTTTTTAACTGATGTAAAGCCTAATGAGGTGATTTTAATTTATTTGGCTGCTAGCAACGGTATTTAAATGAAGCACATAATTTGTTAAATACTAACAAATATGCTTCAGGCTGTAAAGCTAATGTAATTTTTTGCTTCACTGGTAGCCTTGGAGGCATTTGATTTCCCTTAGCCCAAACTTCAACTTCATCTCTAAGCAGGCCATACCAGCAGGTTTGATCAAGCATTTTCATTTGTCACATTTTTAAAATACGGCATTTTAATTTCTTCTTTAGCCTGCTGGACCCTTCCAAAGCCCTTGCTGCCTGTCCATCTGCCATTTCAGACGTTAGCCCGCGCAGGAATGCCGAGTGAGCCGGGCTGTCTGCTCTGCTCTTGTTCCATTGAACGTGTTGCTCTATGTAATTCTGCTGCTTGGTTTGTTTCTCACATGGTGTTCAGACCAGGCAGTGGAGGAGTTTCTGACAGCTGTAAAAACCTCCTCTAATGGTTTTGTCAAACTGAAGCTTATAAATTTTAGGACCTTACTACACCTTTCATTGCAAGTACTTACATGCATCCTGAATCTATAAATTTTCCTCATCGTTTCTTGGCCTTGACCCTGTAGTTTGTGAGACAGGGCAGGCAGCGTGGAGTCCTCTGGAAGCACCACAAGCTAGATGCACACAGTATGTCACCCTTACAACCTTGCTCAGGGAAGAGCTTGGGGTATTTGAATACATAATGTATTCTATGCATAATATATTATTTCAGTGTATTTGACAAAGGTTGTGCAGTTATTCTGAGGGAGGGAGGAAAGGGAGTATTGCTGAGTTATTTTCCAGACAGAATGATGTATGAAGCTCCAGAGAGCTATTTTAACCATATGATAAACATAAAACGGGACTAAGAGGTATTTCAAACGAGATTTTGGGGGGTTTTTTTGGTGAACATTCTTTTGATATCAAGCCGCGTAAGTATTGGGAACTTTGTAATGACTGTAGTTGCAGAGATTTTGATGGATGTTTTAATATCAAAGTAAATTGCTATTAGAAGGAAAAATTAAATGCTTTCCAGATATAAAACATTGAAATGAATGTGAGTTGTGGAGATACTGGGAATGGTTGTTGCACAGCAAGACCAGTCTTAAAAAAGGAAAGAAATCTTGACTGTAATAACTGTGTTTGTAGAAAGAAAAAAAACAACACAAAATTTTCAAGTAATATGCAGAGTTAATAAAATGTTCTTGCAGGAACATTTTGCCAGGAAAAAAAGGAAATATTCTTTTATTCCAGATAGGGGGAGGAAAAGCACTACTTGACTCGCAAATCTTCTGGAAGAACATTTATGTTCTCTGTCAAATATGTGTAAATTAAACCATATTTTAAATCTTTTCACGGGTCCTGCTGGATAGAACATGTCTCAAGGGCAATCCAAGGAAGGAGAACATTTGATAAGCACGTGTAGCTCCGGGCAAAGCTCTGTGCATTCCCACAGAGCTGTGATGCCAGTGAGCTCTCCACCATGCCACACATTTTTTTCCTTCTCCTTAGGCTCTGAATCAAATCCTTTTGAAATCAGTAGAGCTCTGTCTGTAGACTTCAAAGATCAAGCACTGTGGAGAAAGTGCAGGTCAGGAAGTACTGATCTGAGCTTCATTTCCTTTTGCTTTCCTTTTCCCTTACTTTCCTTAATTTCAGAAAGGAACATGCTATATTCCATCTGTTCTCAAACAGTCCTGGGCCATGAGCCACCAGAGCCTGGCACCGTGTCACTGGGCTGTCAGAACAGGAAGGAGCACAGTTGTTCTTCTCTTCTCCTGGCTCCTTCCACCAGAGCTTTTTTTCCTTTCTCATGATATGGTGCAATAGAAGAAAGTATCTGGCATCTTAATAATATTAGTTTTATGGTATTCTAGTTTTCAGCTGTGAGATGAACATCAGATGCTTTCATGGTCTCTCTACCCACACACAATGTGTGTTTATGTGTGCATATGAATTTATACTATACCATTGCTGTTATAAAATTTTTCAGAATTCAAAAATTACCATGAGTGGGTATTTATGTGAGAAAAGCAGAAACAGATGATGTCCCCATCCTGCTACAGGGATAACACTATTGCTTAGCTTTTTTGCATCTAATGGAAGGACAAAGTACTTCTTGGAAATCTGAAAACCTACTGAAATCTGGATCAATTTTGGAGGCAAAGTAATCCACTTAAAATTCATCCCTCTGCAAGCAATTTTTTTTTCCCTCAGGAAGGCCCAGACAGGTGTATGGCCATTTGAAAACCAGGGACCAAGTATTCTACCCTTTTCTCTCTCTGCTCCTTCCTTGTGTCCAGCACCATGCCCTGTCCCCTCTCTTCCTTTCCCTCAACTTTCTGAGCATGGAGACCCTTAACAATCCTTGCAAAGAGTCAGGGCAGGTTGGAGTAGGTCTGATTTAGGGATTAGATACTCTGAAGAGGGCGAACTTTAAACATGGCCAGCCTCTTCCAAAGGAGTGCAGGAAGGTTGGATTTCACTTGTCAAACTAAGCAACAGTGCTCTTCTGGAAATGGCATCTTCCTTTCTTCCTGCAAAACTTGTCTTTTACTGACTATCAATGTCTACATTTGTGACCTTCCTGTAGCACAGAAATTCTGCTTCAGGCAGATTTTTGCAGAACAAAACTCTTATAGTCCTCTCCTCTGGTAAAGAAAACACATTTTGTAGTGAAACGTTTTCTAGAGACGGAGTCTCCAACACCCTTCCCACTTCTTCCCTTTTCCTTCACACCAGAAGGATGATTGCTAAGTAACACAACAAGATGCATTTTTTCAAGCAATTTCAAAGTTAGTAGTTTAATATGTTTGTGAGATAAGCAGTATTGCTGAAAAGATAACTCTCTCCCCTTCTTTACCCCAGAGAAAGAGCAACAAAAGCCTGCCTTATACAAAGTATTTGAAGCCTCTCATAGCATACAGTGGATGTAGTCTGAAGTCTGAAAGAAGATAAGCCAGGGAAATTTCAAGCTAATTGTGTAAAGACCATTGCTTGTGAGCAATCTTCTCTGCCTCCTGCTATTCTCTGTGCTGTGTCCCAATATTTGAGCCCTTTTCCTTGGTCAGAGCAGAGCTCGGGGTTCCTGGGCAGCCCAGCACTGACAACCTGTGAAGGTGCCCAGGCAGGCCCTGATGTGGGAGAGGGCTGTTGAGGTCCCTGGTAACAGCTGGCTAGACTTGATGAATCTAAAATTTATACTGAGTTTAGGTATGCAAGAAGAGTAGGAGATGTGCTTATGTCTGGTGTGTGACCGCTGGTGGGTTTTATTGACCGTGAACTCCCTGAAAGGTTTTATGTGTTTTGCCAAAGCGGAAAAGAGAGAAAGCAAACAGTGTTCAGCTGAACAGTGAAAGAAGCTGAGCTGGAAAAAAACAAACACCTACCTGCTGGAAGTTTACCCAACACGTAGCTGATAACTTCCTAATTCTAGGGTGTTACAGGTTTCCATGGTGGCAGACTACTGAGAAAAAATGTGAACTGGCATTTTCCACCCCTGTGGTTCTATAGATCCTTGAAACAGAGGAGTTTGCTCACAAATTGCATTTTGAACTAGAGACTGGGAAAGTTGGAAAACAGATCATCTACCCGTGGAACTTGCTGTTCTTGCCCAGAGATCTGGAAGGGATAAAGTAGGGCTGCTGTACGAGCCTTGTGCCAGAGGAGTTTTACTCTGAGGACATATCTAGCCGGAACATGGCAGTTCTGTACACCAAGTTCTTTGCACTTAAGCTATATTCCCTTACATATCTAGAGAGTGGGATTCTGGAAACACTAGCAAAAAATAATATTTTTTACAACACACCTTAATGGAAGGAGGACACTGAACAAAATTCATAGAGACAGATGCATTTATTTTTTAGCTGGTATGAGCAGAGCAAAAATAATACTTTCAAATATGCTGTATTGAAATCTCATCAGGGAAAACAACAAAAAGAATCATGTATTAAGCATGGAAGCAAGCAAGCATACGGAATCCTTAGGTATATTTAATTTCATAAGCAGGTTTATATTCTTCTGTGGAACTGTAATTCAAAGGTTTTTTTAAGCATCCATATGAGAAGACACTGGCCTGGAGTAATAATGTGGTTGGTAAGACAAAAGAAAGCTCCAAAAGAACTGGTATTCTCACTCTTCAAAAAGAAAAATTCACATTAGTCTTCTCAGTAGGACAGGCCAGAAATAGGTACACAAAGCACATGGGGGTGATTCTGCTGCCTGCCTCTGGTGTTCCTACTCGTACCTGCTGAGAGCAGCTCCCAGTGAGGAACTCCCTTACCATCACATCCTGCTCCTACACACAGAGTCTGTCTTCAGTTAACCTGTGAGTAAAGCTTATGAGGCAGTGGGCTGTGAGGAGGAGCAAATACAGTGAGTTTATTATTTAATGCTAATTAAGAGTCTTAGTGTAATAGCCACAGTGAGACTGAAGGGTCCTACAGATAAATTGTTAGAGGCCATCCTCTGCAGTGCCTCCGTAGTGATTTCAGTGCAGCTGCTGCTCTCGTCATTCCCAGGAGAGGGGTGATGTAGGTGGATCAGTCAGCTCCCTGGAGTGCTCAGTGAGACTCTTCAGAAGAAATTCTCTGTAGTATTATGCAAATGATTCCCTACCCCCATTAGGTAGTGACTGAGAGAGGGAGTGATGCTAGGAGCACACCTGGCCCTTAGAATCCTTCTCCCTCCTCTTCACATGCTTTAGCTGCAGGTGGCCCCGTTGGCGTGTGCATACCCGCCCCTCTTTGAATGCCAGCTCCCAGCAGACATCACATCTTCCTGGGATTAAAACCTTTAAAGAATGTCATTGTTATTAGTTTGGAGGCAGAATTTTACATTTGGATTGTGTGCATCACTACGTATATATGCATATGTTCAATTTGGATTACCTTTTATGACATCCTTTTAAGCTCTCTGTCAATAGATAGTTAAGGACATGGGTATGATAAAATAGTCAAAGAAAAGTGTAGCATGCTGAATTTAAATAGAAACTTCAGCACAGAAGTGTAGAATTTGCCTTATGAGTTACATGTAGAAGTGCATATCATTTAGTAAGTAAAATAGTGTCTTTTTAATGTGAATTTTCACTGTTGGTCCACTACAGCAGAGGAACAGCAGTCTAAGAGAGTTTAATCACAGTAAGGGCTTACTTCTTCCCCTGGCTGGTGGAGCCCACTATCCTCTAAGTGCATTCCCTTGTTCTGGCCTTCCGTTTGCCCTTACACCTGTGTCTCTGCTGCAACAAGACCCAAAAGACTACGGAGATTAATCGACCAAATCCTTTTTAATCTATTTTTTTTGAACAGCCATCATGTAAAAATATTTTTAACTCTGTCAGCTCTCCTCACAAACGATAGAATACAATTTATTTTCATTCTCTTAGCTGATTTGGGCTGTCATATATGTTAAGCCTTTCAGTAAATCAACTTTAATATTTAATACTTTACCTTTCTATCTGCAAGCAAAAAGTCTTGCTTTTATTTTAATGTCAATGTATTTGGCTTACACAGGTCTTTTAAATGATTCACATCATATCTTAACAAGCCTCTTGGACGGAAAATAATAATAATAAAACAAACACAGTTTTCAGTAATGGAGATTACCAGCTGTTTTCAATGAAAATGGTGAAACAGTGAAGAGCTATGAAAGATGTAAACCAAAAGGATTACCTAATTATCTGTGTGCATATGAAATTATACCAGCAGGTTTGCAGATGAAGCAAACAAAACTGCCATTTTCTGCTCATGTTATGTGAGTTATGTGGGTATTCCAATTTACCTTTTATTATTTTAGCAGGGGCTGAATTGGAGCCATCTGCAGTTCTACTGTAAAGGCATGTGAGAGCGATTGCAAGAGCTCTGTTTTCATATCACTTTGAAACAATAATGGAATTCTGGTAGAAAAAAATAAGAAAAAAAGAGAAGGAATGATTCTGAGAGAGAAGAGAATGTTGGTCAGGGAATTTGGTTAACACTTGGATAAGCAGTTTTAAAATCTGGATTTTCAGTAATAGGTAGAACTGCTCAGAACTTGAGAAAGGCCCTTTGATGTGAGGCTTTTGTTCAAAAGGTTTGAGAAAAAAACCCCACAAAACAAACTCTGAGTAGGTATCTGCAATAGAAGGGGAGGAAATGGAAGAATGATCTATCTCAACTGAAACAAAGATTATGCAGCAGCACTGATTAGTTCCCTACAGAATTCCTGTCATTTGTTCACTTGCACTGTGCATATAAATGGTCGAAGGAACATGAATGAAGTTATATCTCTGTGCACTTCAAATGCAGTTGTGCCGTTCAGTTGAGCCTGATGGTTTAATTTTAATTCCCAGATTGTGGCGTTTTATATTTGGGAAAGAAAATACAGTTCTGAGCATGAGCTTTTTGAAAACAGTTTTCTTTATTTTTCTCTTTTTATTATTGCTGGTTTATTTTTAAAGACAAAAGTAAGGAAATTTCTGTTCTTGTAAGATGTAAGAAGGAAACTCCCCCATGGCAGAGGTGTGAGCCATTACAAAATGTCCCTTGTGACAGAGTCCAGAACACGACATTCAGCCACTGCCTTATTGCTGGGTCTTTGGCACCTGGTGAGACCGAGTGGCCAGAGCAGTCTCCCTAAGTGATGGCAGCTCAGCCAAGGGCGCATCACGGCTTCTGCTCAGGCTCTGCAATGGCAGCCTGGGCGTGGAGAGGGACAGTGAGGTACTTCGGGCTGCCCCACAGGGACTCCAGGCTAAGATGGAGCTTTCCTGAAGTTCTGCAGCTGTTACATGTAAGAAAAGTGCCTTTCTGAAACCATGACTCCTCTCAGGATTTAGATCTAGAGATAATAAAGGACAGACAGAAGGGAGTAGTGTCCTATATACCATAGCTGGTTCTCACAGCAACAGGCAGCGTCGTGACAGCATTTCTCAAGAACACGTTGAGGGATAGAATGACAGGTAAAATGACAATCCTGCATAATCAGAGGTATTGACAGAAGCTAGCAGGATTCACTGGTAGGCTTCCTTCTGTGTAGGATGTGATAAAACTGTGTTTTTATATCAGCAAGATATTCTCATGTAATAAATGCCCACATTTTTTTTCCTCCTGTAGTTTGGCTCTGTTATTCAGGATAATGTCAAACAACACACCTGCCAAAATTTATTCTAGAATATTGGGAGTTGTCATGACATGCACCTAGTTTAAGTGGGAATAATTCAGAAGTGATGATGTCCCAGCACATTCCTGTGTGTGGGGAGCTGTTTGTCATTTTCTGTTTTAATGCAGATGCTAGCAGAGCACAGACCAAGAGATAAGTGTTCTAAGTAGGGCATCCAATAGGTCTGAACCAAAGCCTTCCATAAATATTCAAGCAAATTCTGCTTCCCTTGAAGCCTGTGGTTAAATCTGCCAAACCCTGTAGCTTCAACAAAACTGTACAGTAGAGCTCAGTATGAACCTTGTGATTCTAAATCTTCAGCTCATCTATTGCTATGCTGTAAAATCTGCAAATTATTTAAAGGAGTATTTTAATATTAAGCCATAATATTCTGTTAAGAAAATAGGATTGAATTGCCCATATTATTCCATAATTTGTTGTGCCAAAGGAGAAAAAAAGGGTTTGAGAAATAGGAGAACAGAGAAAGAAGAAGCAACAAGAGAGGCACACCAGGACTGTAAATATTTAAATGGCTACAGAAAAAAAAAAATCTAAAATGAATTACTTGTTATTCACTTGAGCAAAGATGATTTCCATTAGTTGTTGGAAAAGATTTTCAAACTGCAAATTTCTAAACCAGCTAAAATTCACAGCTGTTTCATGCCCATCCTAGAGAGAGGAGAGTGGAGAGAAATGTCTTCCAAGAGCAGTATCTGTGTTTGCATGATCTCCTTGTCTGTTGTTCTCCCGTTGTGGGGTTTTCCTTGGAAGGAAGTGGTGTGACTCATCAGGGGAATATTCAGTTAGAATGAAGAGGCTCACACAGTCTCTTAATTCATCTGCCGTCTATATTTTTATCCTTGCTTTTATTTAGTTTATTCACTGGTAGAGCTATGCCATTATTTTCTGTTGCTCTATAAATACAGATGAGAAACAGTTCTGTTGCTACATTTAAATAAGGCAACCAGCAGAAGAAATTCAGCTCAGAGTACATTGCCACATCAAACAGCTACATCAGACTGTTGTAAGGAAGTATGTGTGAACTGATGCGGCTTCTTGCTGCTCTTCTGGAAATCTGCAAAAAAACAGTTGAGGAGAAAAAATAAAGGGCGAAGGGAAAATAGACGGAGTATTCGGACTGGAGAACGGTTTCCAGTATTTGAGCTCAAATTCTCTTAAAGTAGAGATTACTGAGACTACATCTGTGGATTTTTTAACTTTAGTAATAAATCATCTCTGGATGTGGCAGTCAAGACAAGGACTTGCAGGAATTCTCATGTTGACATAAGCTCTCACCTTGCAAAGAGCTGTGTGTGCTGGACTCGCTTACCTACAAGCATCACCTGGCTATTTGCAGATAGAAGATCTCAGGCCACGCCTGAGCAGCATTTGCTGTAGAGCAGAGTATTTATTGCTGGGGAGGGTCACATGGGAAGGTGATAACTCAGTCCTGATTCACAGAAGTCTTCTCTCTTATGTATTGAGTGAAAACCTGATGATACTCTCTATTAAGAAAAAACCTAGCAAATCAGCAAGTCTAACACTTTCTATCACGAGCACTTTATTCATAATACACTGATGTGTAGGACTCTCTAAATTAGCTTGACTTGACTATTTAAAAAAATAATTGCAGAAAATGTTTTTCTTTTTGACAGTGAAAATGTGAGAAGCAAGTGTATACACTGAGAATGCTGAAGGGTTAGTGAAATGAAATGTGATATGGACACTTCTTTGTTTGAAAATCAGGATGCCCTCTCTTTGGGAAGGGGAGTTCTTTCCAGACTTTCTCTGTTAGCGATATCTAGGTCCTTCCTGGAGGTGTATCCATCAGCAGGGACTCCCAAGGACACCTGGACTGTTACCAGAAGGGCAGTGCTGCCATTGCAAGTAATATGTGTTATCATATTTGAAATCAAGGCTTGTCTACACGGAAACCCCAGTTTTCTTAACTGGCTTAAGAAAGTGGGACAGCTCTCTTTTCAGGCTTTTTGTTGAAGGAAGTTGAATCATAAACCTTTAAAAGATGTCTGCATTTTTTTTCTATTTTAAGTTTTTACCTTGTAAAGTTACGCTGCAGGAATGGTTTGCAGTTAAACTTGCTTCCTATATTCGAGGAGTGTTCTATTTGCTAATTCATAACCATTCACAGAGCTTCTGAGCAATATTGTCATGTTTGTGTGTAATACCATTGTACAAATACTAATTGCTTTCATAAAACGATAAAGTTTGACAGGCATTGCTGTTAAATATTTGGTGCTGACAGATCTGTAAAACTTTAATGGTTTGCAGCTACAACAGCTACCTACACTGGAATTTTCTGTTCTGCACGTTATCATAAACCTAAACTCTTGAAAGTTTAAGGCTTGTTCTAGGAAGGAAGTGGAGATGCTCACATCTATGATAACAGATTGACTACAGTAAACAAATTTTGGGAACAGACTCTAAAGTAACTCATGAAAAATACCAAGTAAGAAAAGCCCAATCTAGTAAAATAACCCCTTCCAGCAGTTATATCACAAGCACTATTTTTATGTCCTTCTGCTGTAGTATTTATTTTGTGCAATTTACATTGCTCATTGCTCACCCTTTTGGAGGGTAAAAATCCCTCTGAGGCTGGAAGACTAATTATGAATTACCAAATTGTTCAAATCAAACAGCAACAAATACAACAGGAAATAAGCATGAGGCATTACAAAATATTTTCTGTTCACTTTTTACTATAGTAATGTGGTTAAAATGATTTATGATGATACAATACCACCATTGTCCATGGTGTACACTGAGCACCACCTGTGGGGCTGAACTCAGGCTTTACTGAGGTGAATCTAGCTTGCTGCTGAGGCAAAAAGGTGGTTTTACAGTCAGATAATAATTGATATGCAGATGGAATACATTAATCACACTGTTTTTAGGATTGGTGTGTGTGGGAAGATAATTTCAGAGAACTTTAGAAGGAAGTGATAGTTATAACACCAATGTCTATCTTTTTTTGTCCTACTTAGAGCTCTTCCGAGTGTTTCTGAGAGAGCCAGATTGTTTGAGGGCACATGAGCCTTTTGTGAGGGTGTGTGTTATTTTGTGTAATCTGGATCCTGCAAAAAGATCTGTACTGAGCCTTCTGCCATATGATTAGACCATTTTGGTTCTGTTAGGCCAGTTAGAATGTAAACTGAAGGATTTTTAAAGGGCTTTTTAAAATGCTTTGACCTGGGAAATTATCATGGTGTATATTGACAGTAAGTAACCAAATAGATATCTTCATATGATATACTTTATGCAGGGATGATGGTTTCAATAAAGACAGTCAGTTAAACCTGAAATTGGTCTTCGGTTTAGCTTGCTGAACACTTTGAGGCTGGCTTTCAGGATCAGTTCAGACCATAGTAGTTCAGACCATAGTAGTTCAGACCATTTACTCTCTTAAATTGTATGCCCATAGCTCATGTCTAATAAATGAAATGTGAAATGCACTCAGAAACCACACCAAACTTTATTGCCTCTTTTATAATAGCAACACTTCTATGGTAGTAAAGGAATTGGTTCTCTTGTCTGGATTAATACTGTTCTAGTGTATGGAAAAACAGAGAAAATTATGTATTCAGAAAAGCAAAGCAGGCTTAGAAGAAAATTCACCTTCAGATAAATAAATACATCGTCTGTGAAGATATTTAAAGTGCTTAAGTAGAACGAAAATATCTAATTCACAAGAAAACAAAAACCTGTGGAAAACATTTGAAGGCAGGGAGACCATTAAAGATAAAAATGGAAATGTTGATTTTGTATGATACAAGTGTAACCAGATCTGCAAAGGCGAATCAACCAAGGCTAATAATAATGGCCATTTCCACGTAATTATTCAGGGAGTCCCGCTCAAGACTGGGCACTCCTTAATGCAAAGGTGGCTGGGACTATCATTAAATCATTTTTCTTTGCTTAACATGGTTATTTTCTTGTGAAAAGTGGGTTTTGCGTTTCTGAATGACAATGTATATGTGCTTAGACATATTCCAGTCTGCACTTTTAAGCACTTTAAAGATAAATTGGGTTGTTTGGAAGGTTTTAGAAAAGTGAATGCATACATTTATATCTATTTGAATTCTAGCTGCTTATAAAAGGAGTAAAGAATATGATTTGAAACTATGATTTATTTTACAGTGACATCAAGACATTTCTGGCAGATAAAATGGCTATTTCAGATAATAAGACAGTGCTAGATAAAATGTGTTGAAAATCATGCTGATGGCATAAACTTTCAATTGGCAATATTTTTTGAGAACTTTTAGAAGTCTGTGAGAGGGTAAAGAAATATGAACATTTACAGGGCAAATTAAAAAATATATGTTAAATCTACAACTACATAAAAAGAATAGATATTAGCAGACACAAAGGAGTCCTTAAGAGTGAAGTAGTGAAATGAGGTGGTCGAATGTAGGATCATGGTGTGCTTTTGCAAATCTCTGCAAGGAGGACCACTAGTACAATATAGCCCAAAAAGACTAAAGCAGAATAGAGCAATGAATGTGGAGGATTTGTACACAAAGTGCTAGATTTTTTTAAGGTGGAAAGATGTTTTTTAGCTAAGAAGTCCCTTACAGAAAATAAAGCTGTATGTTTCCCTGAAACATTTTTATTAGATGTTTTCAAATCCAAGAGACCTTCCAAAGTATGAAAGAAGAAGTAGGAAAAAACACAGATACTTTGGAAAGTTTGCAGGAGTTAGGAGTCAAAGTCAGGAAGCTTGTGAAGTGCTGCATGGATGGTAACTCAGCTGCTTGTACATGATTAACTCCTGATAAATATCAGAGTGATCCAGATGTGTAAATGAAGATGATTTGAGGAGGATGAGTGACCTTTCTGTTGAGTAGGTCAGTGAGCAACTGAGTTTAGATTGGCAGCCTGCTTGGTTTCGTGTGTCGTGAAGGGCCAGAGTACTAATGTGCTGGATAGAGTCCAAAGTGCTTTATGGTACTTTGTCCGTAAGGTCACCCAGCCTTTACAGCACGTATGGAATAACTTGCCCATTTAAGATATGACTTTGTTTCTATTGCTTCTGAAAGTGAACTGGGAAACCTAACCAAGTATACTTATATTTTTTGGATAGCCTTACTCTGCAATCTAGAGCAGATTTAAGCAATAGTGAAAGGAAAAAAATCCATGTATTTTAACAATGACATGGCAGCAGGTTTAGCTAGACCAGCTCTTTTCAGCCTTTCTCAGGAATACCTTTGCAGAAAGGGCATCTGTTCCCACAGACTTCAGAGCATCATGTGCAATTCTCAGATAGGGACTTTACTGCATTTTTCTTCCAGAACAACCTTTGTATTGTAGTTTTCTGTAAGAGATTTTGCTCTAGAAGCTGCTTCCAGGCAAATGAAAGAACTATTAACAAATGGTATCCTCAAAAGAGTGTGTTAGTTAGTTATTTGTCCAGAGGTAGCATGCAGGGAGAAGAGCTAAAAGCAAACAGGGACACGCCTTCCTTTAAGCCTTGGTCTTGGTATTTCTCTTTCAGCTCTGTCAGGCCTAACAGATCACAAGCACTCTCAGCTCTGGCTAAGCCGGGATTCACTTTGTTTCCCAGAAGAGCCAAAGTCTTTCTTGGCCTCAAAGGTCAGGTTTTCGTTTAGTCTAATGTTCTGTGTATTATGAAGATACACAGACCTTCCTACCAATAAATCCTTTCCTCCACTGCCAAGGGCTTTGAACACCTTGGGCAGAGGAACAGTTTTCAAGGTGTGGGTAATTTGATGGAGTTTTTATTTTGAAAGGCATTGCCTGCCTTTTTGTGTATTTTCAGTGAGCCGATGCGGATTCATAAATTCCTTTGAACCCTCTGAGCAAAAAACCATCATAATCAAATGAAAAAAACAGTCTGCTTGTGTGAAGTGTGATGGGCATTTCCTGTGGTCCTTGAAGAAACGGGCTAAAAATGCAAAGAATTATGGTTTTTTTTTTTAATGCTTCTTTCTTCTCTTTCCTTGCTGGCACACTTTATTTCTTTTGATAAATCTGTATAGCCTAGCACAGATGCTAGCAGATTTTTTTGTGCTTTCTCTTCCATCTTGATGGAAAAGTCCTGTATTGATTTAAGGATCTGTCAGTGGAGGGAAACAGAGTCCTATCTCAAGAAGGAACCAGCTAGAACATACATCATTGCTATGTCTCCTGTGCTCAACCATGCCAAAACACTGAGCAATAGCGGGACTACAAAACACATCAAATAAAGTTTGGAGTATTCCAAAATAAAACCAGAAAGGGATCCACCACCAGTGGTGTCGTGTTTAGACACTCACTTTGGTACTTCTGAAAGCTTGTTCTAAAGCTACTTGTCTTAGCAGCAGCTTCTTAAAAATAACGTATGTATTTGGAAAACCAATTAGCTGAGTTAAGTTGAGGTTTTAAGCTTTTAGAAATCCTTTTATCCCTTGAGTGTGATAAGCCGTGAAATCATGTGTAAGTCACCAATTAAGCTCATCTGGCTTTTTTTAATGGGTAAGGAAAAGATCAGATATATTTGAATAGCATTCAAGCCAATTATGTTCCTTCCAAACAAATGAACTGAAGCTATTACTGGATCTGACTTTGCCCTGGGCTTCTAGCTACCAAATCCACCTCCCTTTGCTTGTTTCTCTACAACATACCTAAGATACAATGTTTCCTTACTGCTCTTACCACATTTTCATGTGCTTTGCGCCACACAGAAAAGATTACATAGTTTTGTATCAATTTATATAATCTTAATGAGAGGGTTGTAGTAAATAGGAAATGTTCTGCAGGGTCTTAAGTTTTCAGTGAAATCATTACAGATAGAGACGCTAAATACACTGCATAAAATTGCAAAAGGTGCCTTTTTCAGACCATATTTGATTTCAAAACTGCTGGATCTCATTCCATAGGAGTTAAATTGAATGGATGAAGGATTACAGGATGAAGTTGACATCTGTGGTATTCTTCTCAGTGAATGGAAGTTGTTACTATTGCCTGAATTGATACAGGGCCAAAGGTGTAGGAGGAAGGTAGTAAATGCAAAACTTCCTTCTCCCCCCACAAAGTCTGGAATTGATTCACTGTGATGTGTCATTTCAGATGACTTGGCAGCAGTTTGTTTCCCATTCCTCACTTAGGCACATTTCAAACTGTTAGATCTTGACTTTCATTTCTTTGTGGCTGACTGAAAGCTCTGAAACACTCAGTAATGCTGCTTTAACTCCAGAACTCTACAGTTGTCTCTTGATAGGGAGAAGAACCATTCTCAAATGTATTTTGCATCTTTTCAAAAGAGTTCTTCTTTGGAGGCAGATTTGCAAATTAATTTGTCATGCATGCCACCTTATTTATAAATTGTGTAACTGAAAACATGATAAGCCAATTATGGTATTTAATATGTTACTGTTGAAAGATTGCTCTGTAACGCCTGTTCTGTACTAGAAGCAGCACTTAATAGAGAAGGTTATTTCTCAACGATCGAGTATTTCAGGTTAATTAATCTGATGAACTATCAACAAATTAACTTCTCTCATGTCGCTGTCTTTTCACATGAGACAAAGAGACACATCTTCCTGAATAAATACTCTGCTTACCAAGAGTACAGCTTGAAGGCAAATTGATGCAAACAATGTGTAAACCATTTACTGATTTAAATTTATTTAGACAACTGAATGTTGAAAAAAAAATAGTTTGCTGCTGGATCTTGGAATATGAATATATTTTGAGTAGCACTTAAAAATTTTTCAAGTGGCACACATTTAGTTTTTGGCCAAACAATGCAATGTCTAATGCAGGGTCAAATTTTGTACTTGAATTTTCACATCAGCAAGAGTTGATGGTGTCTCATGGGCAGAGTGGCTTGGAGACTAACTAAAGGAATGCAGCTGGACAAACCCAGAAGCGACTCTTCTCAGACCTCCCTGACAAGGTAGGAAAGGAAGTAATAATTACAAGCCAGTCTTTTTGAAAAGGCACCTGGTCTCCACCTCAGTGTTTAACTGTACTGGGTTATTTGCTTTGGACAGTCTAACACAAGCTTTATCTTCTGCTTTCTGCTGTCAAAAAACAATTAATTTCTTTTTAGCAAGAGTTTGAGCCACTGTATTCCGTGTGTTTGTCATCTCCACAATTCGCTTTTGTAATTCATTCTCCCTGCCCAGGCTTACTTAAGCTCTGAATGTACGCCATAATTCACACATAGTGTGGTAAACCACATCCTCGGGCAGCAGCAGCGGAGAAAGCCTATTATACAGGTGCTTTATCACATCTGCTGCACTGGGTTCTGAGAGGAAAAAACAATTCCTGTGATAGATTAAGTCTATCCCAATAAGGGCTTCATAAATCAGTGCTACGGAAAGCAGGAGTGGCTGTGGATGTCTGCTGAGATCCAGGAGAGGCTGTAGTCTGGCAGATAATTTACGAAGAAAGAGAAATACTCTTAATGGAACAGAGAGAAAAGACCAATCGGGCATAGGGAAGTAGCTCTAGCAACCTCATTGCAGTAGGATTCACTCACTTATTCCGTTGTCATGCCGTTCCTCCAACACCAAAAGCCAAAGGAAACCCACACGTGCTCAGAGGAGGAATTTGAGATTCAACTGGGAGAACTCACTGACCTCGGGGAGAAGTCTCAAATCACTGTGAACCAGTTAAAGGCATTTAGGAGAAGGGACATGATGAATGTTGTTAGACCATTTTCAGAGTATTTTTGACCTTGGGGTTGACGTTTTGATGAAGGCTTGGCAGTATTACTCCTTTGTTAGAATTGTTTTGTCCAGTTTTATGAATAAGTGTATCACTCAACTCATAGCTGCAGCAGGAAGGATGTACCTCCCTACTCTTTATTATTTTAGTGTAAAAAATTGTAACTCAGTGTGTGAATGACACCGTAACTTTTCAGACAAGGTTAGTAGCAGATTATCTGCCAAGAACCTGACAAGTAAGCAACTTCCAGTAGGACAGATAAATCAATCTTCCAGAAGGTTATGATGATATAACATCTATGCATGAGTGAGAACAGGAACGTTAGAGAGCAACAGGGGTGTTTGGAGTTCTTGGTGGAGGATGCCACTCCTGTCTTGGTTGGAGTATTCCCTTCTCCTAGAGCTGGCCCACTGCTTTGGATGCCCTGGGTGTGTTTAGAGCTAAAGGGTGTAACAGAGAATTCTGAGTAATACTGTCCTGTGGGACAGATTATGCAACCAGACGCTATTTTAACTCTACTGACCAATTTCTTTTCAGTAGGGAAGAAATATATATATACTGCAGTGTCAAAACATATTCTCATTTGAACCGTGTACATGTTGGATAATACTGCAAGAATAAGCCGTTGGAATTTCTGTGCATTAATCAGTAGTGAATAGATGAACTTGCTTCATTTAGCAGAATATGCATAAAGTTAGCAAATAATTCCAAGATAAGAAAATCAGACGCTGCTGGATTGTGTGAACTCAGACCTATGAGAAAGATAGGTGCCCTGTTGGCACCCACAATTCTAATCCCAGGTGGCTGCTGCTGTGAAGTGGTAATTTATTTCCTCTGTTTCTTTCTGACCTAAGAGATGCCGGTGAATTCTGATGTGCCATCTCCAGCACAAGTGCCACATGGGTGTTTTGCTCCTCAAATACCTGTTTGTGTCCAGTGGGGTGCAGTTTTACCTCACGCAAACCTCCTGAAGTTCAGCAAAGGCAGAATGCCTGGGAAATGGGTTTGCAGAAAAGGACCTGTGGTTGTGATGGGCACCGAGCTGACCATGAGCCAGCAATGAACCCTTGCAGTGAAGAGGCCAAACAGCCTCATGGGCTGCGTTGAGAAGACAGCAACCACCAGGCTGAGGGAGGGGATTCTTCCCCTCTCCTCAGCCTTGGTGAGCTCAGATCTGGAGTGCTGCATCCTACTGAATTCCCCAATAGAAGAGACTCATTGGCATCCTGGAAAGAATCCAACAAATGAGTACAAAGATGATGAAGAGATTGGAGCATCGATCAGATGAGGAGAGGCTGTGAGAGCTGGGATTGTCTCTTGAAGCCTATGGCTTGGATACAGTCAGAAAAATCTTCTCTGTAAGCACCAACCCATAAAACTTGTGCTTTTATAATAAGAATAAAGTCAGAGCAGATATTTTAGAGCCCTGTTTTTCTCAAATAACCCACCTACTCAGATTCTTCCTTTCCAAAAGAATCCCTGTTGAAATTCTTGGTGCTCTCAGGGGGCATGCCCCGATAGGAGCGCCTGTTCTGTCTGTGAGTAGTCCTGTTGCTGTCACAATTGTGCAACTAGCTAAGAGAGATCTAACCTAATTTCTTGAGGTGTATTGCTCCCACTGCTTGATAACTATGGACAGGTTATGCATCATTCATGGGATGTACTTAAAGCTGCTGACAACCTGTCAGATTTGGCCCCTGAGATGGTAGACATCTAACATTCTCCATTTATCCTAAAAGTGAGTTATTTGTAAATTGTCTTCTTTTGAAAAGGAGTGGTATTGCAGCTGTACACAATTCTAAGATTTGCAAATTTATGAAAGTCACTGGGGAATGACCAGTGAATTTGAATTTAAATTTAGCATTTGTTGCTTGCTGTACAGTTGAACAATTAGCACCGTCATTATTGCGGACCACCACAATTCTTTGTTGGTACTGTGTATTGACATTGGTCCATAGGTCTTTCTTATTATAATGAAAATTTATTCAAGGGTCTTCCTTTTCTTCTGACTTTACTTAATATTTGCCACCTCTCTGCCCTTTGGGTGTCTCTGTACCCTATGTTAGTATAGTCAAACACAGCCAAAAGTTCCTTCTTTTCTCCAAGATATCTCTCTATTAGATGATCTGGTGAATAGCTTAAAAATTTGCTTTGATACTGAGGTCTCCTTTCATTTGCTTGAATATGATTTGGTACATAAAGTTGCAGATGAGAACTTGACTGGATTTCCAAAAGCAGGACTTCAAATCTTGAGGTGCAGACATCCTTGGAGGACCTTGTCCAAAATTGCTTGCTTGTAGTTGCCCAGGATGTGTGGAAGAACTCCAAGCTCCAGAATGCTCTGCCTGCTTGTTAAATGACCTTTCCATTTCCAAGGCAAATTTTTGAGGAAGTTGCAATATAAAATGCTGTGGGCACAAACTGTGATCTGTGTGATCATTTGGCTCGTATTTCCAGTGAAGCGATCGGACTATTATTAGTAACAAGCATATGTCTTCAAATAAAATAATTGGCTTTATAACTCTGGTAGAAGGCTGGCATGGATATTATTCAGACATCAAAATTATTTAGATTGTGCCTTCAAATATCAAAACATCTTTGAGCAGACAACTTATAGATGTTTCCTGTTTTAAGAATGAGCTTTAGTTGGTGAGAAATTCTGTGTGAAATAAATGAAAGAATCCAGCAGCACAGACAGGGGGAGGGCCATCTAGCCTCTGCTCCAGACCAGGAGAAGTGGGCATCTTTGAACCAGCTCCAGTAATGTTTTTGCTGTGCAAGCATTTGTCTGTAGTTGCAGTGAATTCAGAGCGTGCTTCCTCTGCCTGTCCAAACAGCTCCCCTGTGGGCCCACTCCAGGCAGAGGTACTGGGATGTAGCCCAGCAAGCTGCCTCATCTCCCAGCCCTAAAGCAATATGGAGCAGGGAAGAAACAACCCTTAAGTCGAACAAAAATCCAGAAAGACTTTAAAATAATTTTACATCTTCCTTTTTAAAGTTACCACTGATAAATATTTCTGGTTATGACTTCAGAAAGTACTCCTATGGACTGTCACTGTGTTCCCACTCTTCTAGGTAATTACTTGCCTTAAGATGCTGCTGTAAAGCACAGGAAAAATTTCCAGTATCTTACTTTCAAATACCTGCAAAATTAACTCTTAGATTTCTGCTGAGCCTGTTACATTTCAAATGTCAAACTGTGAGAGAATGCTACAAATATTGTCTGAGTTACTCCCACTCTGAACTGGAATTACTGTGGTGTGCCTGGAGGAGGAGAACCAGCTCGGTTGGAGCAAGATGCAGAGCTGCATTGCTACTGTTTCTATAATACCCAACTTGCATGCTGCTGGCATGCTGGAATAAATTGATCTGGTTCGTGCACAGATTTGCTTCTTAATGAAAAAAGTTTAATTAAGAAGATCTGCGTTAATTTCAAGTCATTAAAACTCCCATAACATATCGTTGTAGGTTTATTAATACTTAAAGCTTGTTTTGCGCTCAAGCCTGCAAACATGAATCGTGACGTATGAACCTTTGTTATATTTGCTTCTGTGACATCAGAAATGTGTAATAGATATGAAACTTGGCCAGCTTTTATTTTGATGGAGTTGGCCTCAAACTTTGTTGTTTCTTTGCCGTTTCAATGACTGCAAGTTTTATCCAAAATGTAGAGAGGGGAAGAAAGGCTGAGAAAGTCAGCATTTCTGTGGTGCTCAGTGGGACCTTATTCACTTTGAATGCAGAACCAGGGAAAGTGGTGCCTCTCGGACTTTTATTGCCAAGTTCCTCCTGCGTATACAGGTACAGCACAGTTTCAGTATTAATTGTTTGTTTTTTATAGTGGCTGCTTTCCACATTTTTTCCTCTCAATCAGGACAGGGCCACATTTATCAGCTAGAGATTTCATCTGTTGTGTTTAGCACTTTCAGGCTCTGACATACCATGTAGAGAAGTAATGTTTATTAAGTAGACATTAGGAAAAATCTGTTAGTGACAGATAGCTTGGGGGAATTGTAAAGTCTCCAAGAAGGGATATATGTGGGAACAGGTTAGACCAGCATCTGTCTCGGAGCATTTCCATGCCATCACTCCCGGGCAGGGTGGTGACAGGTACCAGATGACCTAATGCTCCCTTCCAGCTCTTCTTTCCTCTCGTACTACGTGTTGTGCATTTTATGTACTAATGAGCTTCAGATTTCATCCAAAAGTTGAACTTTCTGGCAGTGGGGTTCATGTGTTTATTTTTAACAGTGCGGCTTTTACTTCAGTCAAGTTTAAAATGTTACTCATGTTTTTAATGGAGGTGGATAACTAAAGAAAAAATTAATCACATTCATAATTCCTGTAAATTTGCTTTGTGCCACTGAAATCTAGGCAGTAATCCCAGTTTCACTCCTTTTAAAGATATGAACTGGTATTTCATATGCACCGAAACATTCATCAAAGACAGTGATAAAGGCGACTGGGTTTTCAGGTGAGTAGGTGAGGGTGGTGGGCATTTCTGGAGGCTGACAGTGCTGTAAACACAAACTATTTGCCTGTGATTTTTAATGTGCTATAAGATGGGGTCTGCACAGACACTTGAACTTCCTTGAAGTGACAGATTATGACATCCTTAGAAATTAAATGTGATGTTTAAGAAAGTTCCTGAGTGTTAATGGATTTCTTCATTTGTCTTTTATATACCGGGTTTCATTCTAAAGCAATTCAGGAAAACAACAGAGGAAGCTATAAACATTTTGTGAATATTAGGAAGAAGTTCCAGAAGAACTAATGAGTATGTAATTGGAAACACAAATTTGCATACAAATTTGAGCATGATATTTCAAAGCTTGCAAACATCAAAGTGTATTAAAATGACAAGCTACCCATGCTAATGTACAGTTTTTATTTTAAATTGGTAAAAGAATAAAACATAAAGGTTTTACTTGTGAGATGGCTAATTATGTCAGATTGCTTTAGGCAAAAGGCAGCATCGAGTCATCATGACATGCATTTGCTTGACTTTTTTTTGTATTCTTGTATGCAATTTCTGTGTCCCTTAGGGGCCAGAGAAGTGAAACATGTGTCAGGCATATTGAGATAATGGAGAGTCACAGTTTTCCATCTAGCAAATAATAGTAGCATCTCTTACTCCAACTCTGAACTCTAGGCAGAGGCATATGTAGTGATCATCTTCACTTGATTCATGGGGCATAGCGGAAACGAGCTTGGTTTTGCTTTGCTAACCTGGAACTGCAGCAGCTGCGCTGGCCACAAGTGATGGTATCTGCTGGTCCCTGGGCGGAGAGGTGCTGTGCGGAAGGGAGGCCGGGGGAGGTGTCCCCTCTCTAAGCACAACAGTCTGCACCGATGCTGCAGCCTCAGTCTGGCCAAGGCTCACCCCTGAACTCCCTGACTCTCGTATTTGCCTACTGCAAGAGGAGAAGTGGGGAGCCAGAAAGGATTCGGGGCTCTCCTGTTGCATTCATACGCTCTCGTGCTGAGCTGATGCTGCTGCACTCGGCTTGAATGAATTCCCTGCCTCATGTCCCACTAACTCAGGGTTTTCTGCACCATATTTCTCTACTACCTGCCCCTTCCTTGGTACATTCTGCTTGGCTTCAGAACTGGGTTAAAGCCTTCATTAGCCGAGTCCTCTCCTGGTACCTTCACTTGGGAGCTAGAAAGGCTGTTCTATCAGGCGAAGTAAATAATGCAAGTGATGTATGAAAAGAGTAAGCAGTAGGATCTAGTTCTTGACTGTCACTTGGATGTGCAAAGTATTTGCCTGTGTACTTGGCAAGAGGTTAAAAAAAACGGCCTTGGCAGAAAAGTAAGGAATAAATAGTGGTGGGCTTTTAAAGCCAGTGAAGAATGTCAGACAGATTCCTCACATCTGCAGAGGACACCAGGTCATGGAAAGATTCTTATTAATGGGTGAATTTTCTGCAGTCTTTAAATGCAACTGCACCCGAGAGTTCAGCAGGTTCAGTGGTGTAAGGCATGGCAGCAGTTTAGCAGAACTATAAGAAAAGCGTGTATCCGTGCTCCTCTCTTGACTTGAATTCCAAACAGAAATATATCAGAGAAATTCAGTACTGGTACAGCAGGATTCTTACCTACTGACTTTGTCTACTTCCTGACCCTCTGCACTGAGGCTCTGTGAGGCCTCATATGTGTAACGAGGTGGCACTCGGTGCTGAGAAACAGCCTGGCTGTGAAGGCTACACAAGACCAGCTCTTCCTGTATCTCTCTAGTGAGAGGCAATAGGATGGAAGTGAAGCTGAGAGCATAAAGCACTGCCACGAAAAGCCTGTTTCAGCAAAATACACTCAGTGGACATAGGATCAAGTGAGTACTGGCTCGAACTGTATGGGTTAATAAGACTTTGCCTGCATGGAAAGGTTGCTGATTTTGAACTGCCTCCACTCCTATCAATGACACATGGAGTTTAGGTAAAATAGAAGGTAGCTCCCTGTCGTTTTGCTCTGGCAGCCTTGCTGAGGGCCTTTGAACCTTGTAGGGCTCCAGGAAGCAAAATGCTAAATACAGGGTTAAGCTTAAGTTATGTTAAGCTTAATATACCTAATTTCATCATAGAGCTAGAGTGAACCTAAGTATGTATTTAGAGTTCGGGCCAGGTGAGGATGGCTACTCAAGTCAGATCATGCTGTTTGTCCTTGACTTAGAGGAAACCAGTAGCAGGAATCATGTAAGGTAGTGTTTGCAGGGTAGGACTTAGTACTGTTCAAGGCTTTTCACAGGGCTATGCGTAAATGAGCAGTTTTGTTTGCTTTTTATTAATGCATAATTTTCAAACAAGAAAAAGTGTAACGACCCCCCAAAATTAATATATGATTTATTGACTTAAAAAAAGAGATCTTGGTATAAGCAAGCAGCTGCTTGTATTCTCAGATCATGCATGATATGTTTCTCTTTATTCTGCTTCTGTACTAAAAGTATAAACTGCTGTCTTGCAACCTTCATGGAACTGTGTCCATCGGGGCAGTGCTGAGTACTATAGAATAGCAATTAAATGAGCCTTGTGTTACTATTCAAAGAAAAAAAGAAAAAAAAAAAGCTGTTTAGCATGCAGAGCATGGAAATTAGGAGAAAGCTTTGGCAGATTTTCCTCCCCAGGTTTCCTCAGCATATTGCTCTCTGTAACAAGAAGTCACTGGGTGCCTGTAGAGGGTTGAGAAGTTCCCTCAGGGTGCTGCACCCTCTGGGGAAGAGCAGTTCCCCCTAAAAAGCTGGGTACTTGTCACACAATTACAAAAGGTCTTCAAGATACCATAATCCATCCCCTGCACAAACGTGCCCGATGTCAGTGGCACAGAGCTGAAATAAATGTTTTTCTGCCATGAGCTGTAGCAGAAAATGGCTGAGATGAAGAAGTGTACATTTAAGCTGAACATCACCTGGCATCTGCAATGAAATATGCTGAGGGAACCTTTGAAAGGCATGGAAAGTACCAATCTTCAGGAATTAAAAAAAGACCAGATAAAATACTGCAAAATATATGGCAGAGAGAAATGTTGTTCTGTCAAGGTGACAAATAACCAGATGTATTTCTTTTCATCTCCAAGCTTCCAGGACACGGTCTCTTACTTTCTGTGTGTAGCTCTCAAAGCTACACAGAATCCTTGCTTGTTTTTCTCTGGTGAGGGGCAAGGTGAGTGCTTTTCTGAACTTTCTCTGGATCAGCGTTGTTTGCATAGAGTGGAGTTTCAGTAGCTGCTGCTGAAGGGTTCAGCTGAAACATTCCATAGGTTCAGTGTGGATGTCTTCTTTTGCTTGAATTCTGCATATAAACTGGCCACTGTTTTCTCTAATCTTTTACCAAAGGTTTCCTGGAACTTGCAAGCAGAAGGAAAAGATCTGATGGTAGCTTTGTGAGTTTTGTTGTTCTTTGTGTGTGGTGTTGTTTTGTTCCTCCAAAGTGGGAAAGCATGGTCCTTGTACCAACTGCATGAGGCCCCTGCAGCCGCGGCAGAGCGGAGACCCTGCAGCTCCTACTCCCAGTGCAGGGAAGCTGACAGGTTTTGTGTCACAAGAGATGGTGCCCCCTCTTCACTGACACAAAACATTCTGATAGCAATAAGCTTGGATATTTAGCCAGCTGGTGTAATCAAATGAGATGTGTTTTCCTTTCAGTTTTAAAAGTTTCTTTTCCCTTAGTCTCTCGGGTCTGGAAAGACTCAGGGGTGAGTGCCCCATGTGCGTGCTGATCTGGGATACTCCCCGCCATTGTCAGTGAGTACTCGCAAACCAACTGGTCTCACAAGGAGTCACAAAATATATTTGTTCATTAGATTGCATCTCCCCATCACTTTGTGCATTTATTTAGCAGGTTGTTACAAACAAAACAGCTCTCTGAGCCCTGCCACTTGTTTACCTGGGTCTCAGTGCATCACTGATTACAAGCATGTTGGAAGTTTCTTTTGCACCTCGGTTAATATTGATGTCAAGCTTTACCTATACTTTATTTTTTACTTTTTGTTATGAAACTGTTGATAGGATGTCTGATGGAGATTATCGGCTTCCTTTTCTGTGGATAACTACAATCACTTACTTCAAAAAATAATGAAGATAAAACCTTTTAAAAATAACAACTATTACAAAATGCAGGAAGTGTCAGTAAACCAGTCACCTGTGAGGATTGTTTAAAAGCAGATGGTGAAGAAACAGTTTAGCCAAAAAGTAAAAGTCATGGCATAATCCTAGAAAATATTGCCTAATGTCTGCTGTTACAGAAGTTATGATCCCCCAGGTTATTTGTGGCCGTTCATTATGCAAAGGTACTTTATGGCATAGGTGAGTGCAAAAGAAAGTTGCTGCAACATAAATTAGTCCATAAGGCACTGACTTCCACTGTTACCGTGTTTGCCATCTTGCATATTCTGCACATGGAGTGATCTGCTGTAGGGGAACAGATGTTGGCTGCTGGAATTGGATATATCTTGCTACAGCTTCAGGTGCTGAGTTGGAAATATTTACATGTACAAATCAATCCATTTGCAGTATTTGCTTTAAAATCTGCTCAGTATTTTTTGCTCAGTTTGGAGGAGTAGTGTGACAAGTCTCAAGAGTTCTCAGTATTTGCTCTAGGGAATCTAGAGAAGGGCAAGTAGAGGTGTTATTTCCCAGTCTAAGGCTAATGGTAACCCTCTTGGTTTGGGTTTGGATATTTGTTAAATCTGGTTCTTTCGGCACACCTTACGGAGAACAACGTTTTCTTGCCAGACAGCACACCTTACGGAGAACAACATTTTCTTGCCAGACTGAACAAGTGTTAAGGAGAAAGATAAACAACCTGCTGTCCACAAACAAGGTCCTTTTTGGATCTGGTCTTTTTTTCTATGCAAAGTTTGACTTTTAACTTTTAGGTTTCCCCTACTCTACCATCTACATCCAGGGAAAGGTTTGTTTTCTTTTAATAAGGTATTTTCCAAAGAGTAAAAATACTTCAGAAAAACAGTTGTAGTCATGTTGGCAGTGATCTTCACAATGAACATGAGTTGAAGAGGATTTGGCAGCTCGATAAAATAATTCTTTTAAATCAGTTTCCTGTTGATAGATTATCTCATTAGTATAATTTTGAAATTTCAGAGGAAAAATGGACATTCCATGCATTTTTTTTGATATTAGATCAACAGATGACTGATAAAAAAACCCTGTTTGCAAGAGGTGCTGCTCTTCTGCTTATTTTTGGGATATCTGATAAAATACTGTGAGGTTCAGGACATTTCTTCTGTTTATCCTTGTTCTGAATATATTTTCTGGGGCATGAGAACTACAGTTATTATGAATTCTGGAATTTATGACCTAAAAAACTTTGAAAAATCTATTGATTTTCACTGTCTTTTATTGACTATATTTGCCTCATCTATGGATCTGGAAACATAAATAAGCACAAATATGCATTGGTAGTATGAAACTAGAAGGTAGAATTAACATTTACTTTCGAATTCTGCCAAACTGAATGATGATTCTGATGATCCATTTATTTTATATGAAAGTCATTCTTGTAATTTTTATACTTCAAAGTATTTTCTGGCCTGTATTTTAGAAAGCTCTCCAGGATTCATTTCTGGCCGTGTATATGAGTTTTTACAGTCCCATGTAAGGTTAGTTTATTTTGTGATACGTGAAAAATGCATAATGGAAACAGCCTGAAGGGCTACATTAAATCCCTCTGGCTTGAAAACCAGAGCTCCTAATTACTGTCAACCCCTGACTACAGATAAATGAGAACAGAGTAGACTTTTGCAGTTGGAAGGCACCTACAGTGGTCCCCTAGTCCGGCTGCTGGAGCACTTCAGGGCTGACCCAACGTTAAGGCATCCTGCTAAAGGCACTGTCCAAATGACTCTCTAACACTGCCAGGCTGGGGGCATTGACAGCCTCTCAAGGAAACCTGTTCCAGTGTCTGACCACCCTCTCTGTAAGGAAATGCTTCCTGATGTCCAGTCTGAATCACAGCTTCTGTCCATGCCCATGTATCCCACACATGCCAGGGAGAAGAGCTCAGCACCTTCCTCTTCACATGCTCTCCTCAGGAAGCTGCAGAGAGCAATGAGGTTGCCCTTCAGCCTCCTCTTCTCCAAACTAGACCCACCCAGAGTCCTTAGCTGCTCCTATAAAATAAAAAACTTCAACTTTTATTTCCATTGGACTATTAATCATATATTGAGGAAATAAGTATGAAAATGAAAGTGATAATGAAGAAGATACAACTATGGGTGAGAATATGTTAATGTTTAATGTGTACTGAGTTACAAGTCCTTTGCTATACTGAGGCCAGAATGCCAAATCTTAAAGGGATAAAATGGTTGAGGGGGGTTTGAAAAGCAGGAAACTTGTAAAATGGCCTTTGTGCTGACAACCATGCTTGTTTTCCTCTTTCAAGTTTTGTAGTGTCTAGAATCAGCAGACAACTTGTTGCACAATTCCTTGCCTGCAGCAAAGCTCAGAACAGCTCTTTGTGAGGTGCTATCAGTCATGCACTTGTCAGACCATAGTGCTGAATTAGGACTGCAAGTCTCCGCTGCCAAATAGGCGGACAGTGAATGCTGCCTGCTACCTAATCAAGTAGGAGCATTCAGACAGAAAGAGCACAGCCTCATTTCTTTGCCACCATCCCTTCTGTCCAAGTGTTGCAACCAAAACAGAGCAGTTCAGACCTGCAATCTAAAGATAATAATGTGTAGCTAATTCGGCTGTTAGAAATGGAGGTAAATGTTCCACTGGGTGTCGAGAGTACAGAATTGGGGAAGAATAAATATGCCAAAAAATTATTTACAGATAGAAAGACAAAAGTTGCAGTAATAAAACTTAATGCAGAAGTTATCCTTCTTAGCCATCTTTTCCTCTCCTGCTCAGTGGTTTAAACAGTACTTAGATGCTTGTATGACATAGAACAAGCTATTCCTTTTTACAGGGCGAGTTCTTACCCACTTTCGTTCTTTTACCTTTCTGACAAGTGGCTAAGAACAAGTGTTTCTATTGATCCACATGGGCCACCACTTCCAGTGGGGGTGTTCACAGTGATGGATGCCTGTAAGTATCCATGGCTCTATATCAGGCATTCAAACAGGTGATCAGAGAGCAGAAAATGAGCACAGCACCTTTCAGTCATTGTGAAATATCCTGCTTTCAATGCGTTTTTTAAAAAGCCAGCGTTAGAACAACTTGGAGGCCTGTGAATCCACTGGAGAAAAGCAACTTCCACAGCTGGATCTCAATTACTTGTCTCCTGGACTTCACCCAACTGGAGACAAACAGGTCGAAGTTCACACCTGACTTGTGGCATGGCCAAATCCTTAGAGGAACAGCCTAGATCTTCCTTGCCTTGTCGTTTTTAAATACACACTGTGACAAGTCTCCATTCGTTTTCCAGGAAGGTAGTTGTTCTTGTCTGTGGAGAATGAAACTGGGAATACAAGTTTCAAGTGCAGCTCTGGGAGGTAAAAGTGAATGAAGTGTTTTAAAAATGACATGACCCAAACAACAGCCCTTTGTGAGCCCATGACTTCCTGGTACCAACATTAATATTTGTTACTGGGAGAATGAAAACTGTACTGTAACTTTTTGTTTTCAAAGTGCCATGAAAGTATCACTGTTCTTTAAGGCAGAAATAGAAATCTGTTCTGTGGGTGAGCGAAATACGCCTATTAAAATGTTCTTGAAATAATTTCTTTTAATCCTGTGGCCCTCCTAGTTATTTAAGTATTTTTCACATGCTATTTCCTGTATGTAGTTTAAAAATCAGTTTCCACCCAAATTGTTGTGCTTGTTTCCACAGGGAGACATTGCTCCTTGGGTGTACGAGCTGTTTTGCCTCAGTGAGGATGGCAGATTTTAGCCTTAGCTCTGATTATTAAACACATTCCTGTTCTAGTGTACCATCATTTTGACTCGCAGTGAAAACTTAGTGCTGTAAAAGTGATATTTTTTTAATTAATTAAAAAAGTAAAACATCACCTAGTTTAAATGACTCGCAGCAGCTTACTTAGGGTGGATTATCATCTTATATTTCACCTTTATATCATCTTAATGTTATTTCTGTCTTAGGCAGTGTAATAAGCTACTCCATTTAAATAAGCTCATAGCTAGAATATTGGAAAGAAAATTGAGTAAAAAGTCATTTAAAAAGTTGAGTTTAGAGCAGTTCACACTTCTGGCCTGGTATAATGAAACTGGATTCTCAGGAATAACATGCTAGTAATAAAAGGGAGCGCTCCTTTGCAAAAGATTTTTACAAATGATCTAATTGTGGCACTGCTACTCCATGAGCTGCAGACCAACAATTCCAAGCAGGTGAGAAGCCCTGGTTAGAAATTTTCCATCCAGATTGGAAAATGGTGATCTGACTAAATTGAATTGTGTGAATGCTGTTGACACTTTTGACTGAGCACAGGTGAAAAGCAGGTTTACCTAAGCAGGTTCTTGCCCAGTGGCAGCCTGGAAAGTGAGCAGCCTGCTTGGGACTTCCACGAGCAGCTGTGAGCTTTTCAGTGTCCTGGGGGTTATTTAAAGCTTCCTGCAGTCTGGAGGTACGTAGGCAAATCCCAATCTGGCAGATTTGCTTTCTGGCTTCTTTGTTGCCTGGGCTCTTAAAATTCCCCTTGTCTCCCTGTGTAGGGATGAAGATTGTTAATGTATTTCTGTTCTGCATGAAATTTTATGTTTACATCATTAGTATTAAAAATAATTTTCATAATGAGAACTATTCCTTTAGAATGGGAATTGCAGTTCCTACCAGTAAAAGAGAGAAGTGATCCAAGGACCTTGTGGCTTTTTTGGTGCTGTGCAATATGTTTACCACCTCCACCTACTCCGTATTTCTTGAATTAGGAAAGTCAGTGCTTAAGAAAACCTCTCATTAGGAAAGTATTCAATCAATAGGGGACAAATAGTTGAATGCCACAATAAAATCAGTTAATCAACTGAAAATAAAAGGATATCTTCCCTCTAGGTTATTTTTGGGGTCACTTGTGGTAAAAGGAAGATGGGAATGTTCTTTCTGAGCTGGATGTGTTTTGCAGTGTGTGACTGAATATTTCATATATACCTGGAGAGAACTCTGTCAGTTCAGGGAGTTGTGAGTGAGCTGTGGAAATGTAATCCTGAGAAAGCCTCTCAGGAGGTTTTTCCTTCCAAAGTCTGAGCCCTTCAGCCAGGAATACTCATTTGGTGTCTTCCTGTACCTGCTAAGGAGCTCCAAACTGCTACAGCTCTTCCACAGGAGAGAGTCAATGGTCATTCCATAAGAGCTTCTGCTAGTCACCCTCAAACATATGCTTTAATAAATGAATTTCCAGCTGTTGAAGAAATCCTTTATTTTGTGTCTTCAGCGTACTTCAATCTTGCTTCATTCTCAGCCTCTGAGTAGGCTTCTCAATTGACCGATGTTTTGATAGCATTTTCTAGAATAATTGTTTCTGGAAGATGGTAACACAACAAAGTAGCTCTTATTTTTGCAATCATGCTAAATTTGGTTGTGCTGCACTGATTATAAGCTAGACCAAGCTCCATGGTTATTAACATTCCAGTTGGGATACATACTGAGTGATGGTGTGGCTGAGAGGTATAATTTTGAAACAGAGTGAAATTGCTGGTTGTGTAACAGGTCTGTCTTTGGTGTCCTTCACAATTATGAGTTTGAGTGTACACGTGCAGTCCCAAATGTGTGTGCACATACAAAACCTGCAGGTATGAAAAGGAAAATATCTAGTTTTGTTCAAAACTGGGCTCCAGGGTGAATTTGCTATCTGGCATCTGGACTGGCGCCTCAGCTTTTGAGGCTAACGTTTGCTCTGCAGTACAGTCTGACAGAGCAGACTCCAGACTGGATCTCCTGCCTCTCAGATCACTTCTCTCCTGATCACAGTCACTACCTTGTACAAGTGACACAATAAATTGAAGAAACTGGTGCATCTGTGCAAAAAGCTGTCTTTGAAAAGAGTTCCAACACTCTAAAAATTATCATGAACTTTTACAAAAAACTCCCTTTAAAACTAAGTTCTTTGTCCCATTTAAACTGTTCCTTGTAAAAGGGGTTTAGAAGAAATATGATTGAGATTGGCTATTTTACATTCTATCAGAGAGACAAATGGGAGCAAGGAAGTGTTTGTGACTCAGAAAACGTTTTGTTTATCAGCATGATCTCAGCTCTTTGGTCCAAAACCTTTCCTGTTTGACACGTTTAAAGTGTGACCTGCCAGAGATTGTTCTGCCAGACAATGGCAGTGGCTGTGAGGTCAGTGAGAAAAGCTGGAAGAGCAAGAAGAGGAGACAGTGAGATGTGGTGGTTGTAGCTATTGCTGGTTTTGTAAGAAGATGAAGAATGGGATTGTGTTGATGAAGTGATAAAAGACATTAGCAGCATTCAGGCATGTACAGTGAGTGTGAGGAGACAATAAAGCCACCCAGGAAAATACAGCTGATAAAGTCATAGAACGACTTGTGTTGGAAGTGACATCATCTGCTCCGACTATGTGATCAAAGCAGGGCCAACTTCAAAGCAAGGTCCATCTGTCTTGTACTCGTGTGTCCACACTGTGCACTCCAAATAATGCAGCCCAGGATCTTAAATTGGTTCTTGCAGCTCCCAGTGTCTGTAAAGACCCTGCAGGACCTGGAGCAGTGGCACAGTCTCTGGGAAAAGAGGTGTGTTGGAACTCAGGTTCTGGCAGGTGGTCTAAGCAAGGCTACAAGCCAGATTTCATCATTAGGATCTACAAGTCACCTTCTTGTTCTAATGCAACCCCCAAGCTTCTACTGACACGACTTCTCTCTTTCCTTTCTGTTTTTATTCTTCTTCAAAATGCTGTGGGGACCCTTGTGTTATGCCACTGTGGTCTTCTCCCCTTTGCGTGTTGCCCATAGGGACACTTCTATCAAAATACACTGTGGTTCCCTTCTAAAGCTCCTGCAATGCAGTGCAACCGTGAGCCACCCTAACCCATAAGTTATGATGGGTTCACAAATGCTTTTTTGTGAACAGTGCTGGGATGCAGAGGACATAGAGGACTGCAGCAACTCCTGTCCCTACTTTCTCAGTTCTCCGCTGAGTTCACCCTGAGGCACACGCTCAGAGATTCATTCTACTCGTTTGCACCTCGGTAACTCAGGAGTAACTTCAAGGCAGTAAATTGAATTATAGGTGGGGGCAAGAGGCCAGAACAGATTACATTTCACTTTTTTTTCCCCCTAGGCATTTCCTTTTTTTTTAATTACTTAATTTAGAAGGAGATTAGAATTCTTCTTTAAGCTGCTTTTCTATCCATCTTTATTATTTGTTTTTCATTTGTTTGCTGCCAATACATGATGTTTTCTTTCTTAATCACTTGCTAGCGTGGTGATTTTTCTTAGAATGTATTCAGATCACAAGAGTTTTCTGGCAAAGAAAAGCATGAAATTCACTGCCCTTGAAATCTGCATCCGTATGGAGGAAAATACAGCCTTTCATATTTCACTGTCAGAAAAGAATAGTAGCCACAGAGTTACATTTAGATATTGAACCTTGCAATATTCAAAAGAGAAGCAAAATAATAAATAAAGGATACTGATTTTTCTGTCACTTATGAGGCATGTATATTATCTAACTGACCATGATCAGGTCATAATTTGTTATAAAACCCTGCATGTGTTTCAGAATAACATACGAGGGTGACACTGAACAGACTGTCATTACTGTCCACATGGTGGTGGTCTCAGACTCCCCAGCAGTCTTCCAGCCATTTAGAAGGCTGGAGAAAAAGCTGGTCAGATTTCCAAGCCCATCTCACTTTCTTTGCCCTGAATGCTAATGCTGGTTTAAGGTGGAAAACAACTTGAAATATTCCATAAATAGAAATGTTTAGCACCTACTTTGTACTTCTGTTCTTCAAGCTGTTCTTCTGCAATTTTCATATGTTACACTGAGAGTGGCAGAAATTCAGAAATTGTGTGGGCATCAGACTTGTGAAGAGAATCTGTAGATCCTGTGGTTGTCGTTTAATTTACCTACTTGGGAACAGCAGGATAGAGTTCAGAGCTTGTTGATTTGTGTGAACAAGACCTGCAGGTTTTCTCTACTGTCTCTTGACTTGGGGAATATAAACTTCATACAAGCTGGGGAACAACTGTTCCTGAACAGAAAATGGACTGAGAACTAAATCTGTTGATTTCTATAAATGAGCTTTCTGAATGTTGAATCTCTGTAATTTTATTTAGTGTTATGAAATTGGGTCTGTTAGTGTATTATTTATTAGCAGTAGTACAATGTCAAGAAGAAACACTCAAGCCGATTTCCTCATTCATAAATGACACAATCTGTGAGATGACCGTGTATGTTTTGTAACCAACATGCCTTACAAAAAGCAAAACTGCCGCAACCACTGTTTTTATTTCTCCTTACCTAGTAAGGCTACTTGCATATAGTGATATCCTTATTTCTTTTTTAACTTGGTTTTTGCCTGTCATCCATATTCTTTATGGCAATTGTAACTGAAATGCTCTACTTTCATAGAATTGCTTCCTCGTTCAAAATGGGTTCCCTTGGAGATGTATCAGGGCATACCAAGGCAAACTGGGTCCAGTGAATATTTGTATGGAGGACAGAGCAAAGACAGGACTATATTAGATATTTACTATTTCCTTTTAACTGTAGTCATTCACAAGTTGCTTCTGTGTCCTTTTTTGGAATCTAGCATTACCTCAGTAGCCTTTTAGCTGCCTCTGAAAAATTGACAGATGCCAAGTTCTCCTTCATCTGAATGTTAGGGATCTAGAGCAAAAGCCTTTCAGCCAAAGTTGTTCATCCAATACACGAATTTATTGCTCTGCAGATGGACTCATGCCACACTTTGTAGCTGCTTGAGCTGAAAGGTGTGCAAACTTTCCCTTGTATAAAATTAAAATGTATTGCTTATCATCCACTGCTGGACAATACTATTAAGTATACATGTTCCTCAGTTTTTTCCCTCTAAATACTTAGCTAGACGATTGTCTGATTAATATTAACCTGCCATAGGGCAGCTGTTCTCAGTGTATTATCTCATTGCTGGTAGCACTGAGGAAACTGGACGTTCCTGGAGAACACGTACATGATGTCTCTGTCTTCTCTGCTGACTCCAATATTTTGTTCTGTGTTTCAGAAGAATCTCCGTTCTTTTTTCAAATACACACTCTTTCCTTTGTAGGAATGTGGGCCTGGTTTGTACAGTGATAGAAGGGATGGTGATGCCCATCTTCTTTTGCTCTTCATTTCACAGGGACCATGTAGACCCCAGGGTGAGTGTACTGTATTACATGTCTCTAAAGTCAAAAAACATTGTGATTCCATTGACAGTGCCAGTCTTCTGACTGTTTTCCTGTCACCCATCAGTGGTATCCCTCCTTCTGTAGTATCGTGCTATCACAGTGAGGATTGGGGCCCACTTCTCCATGTGGAGAGAGAGTTAGTCTTGGATAGTTCCTGTCTTGGCTGCTTTGTCCTTCGTGCTGCATTTGAGCACACAGCATTAGGAAGTGCCCTCAGGCACAGCAGTTTGCCTCTTCCCCTTCCTTGCCGTTATGTCTGACCACCTGATTGATGTAAGTAGCACGTTAGCAGATGGCAGATATTCTTTTCCTGTCAAACAGATAACCTGAAAAATTTGTCAGCTTTTATGAAAAAAGGGCCGGAAGCCCAGTCCTTGGCTGTAATTTATCAAACTATATCTCATTTCTGTTTACACCAGGTACTCACATGGACCCCAATCTTTAATGGTTGTGCCCTGCACATTCACTGTATTATTGCAGGGTAAATGACAGGATGACAGTTTCTTGGGCTGCTTTATTTTTCTTTGAAGAAAATTATAATCTCCATTTATCTAAAGAAAGTCTGTGAGCCAGTGGCGTGTCCATGGAATGTGTAAGCAGCTGCCCAGAGAGCCTGTGTTTCTCTGATGTAAAGCCTTCTGAGTAGAGAGGGGCAAAGAACCCAGAGGCACTAGAAAGGTCAATACAGCTTTTGCTTTGAATGTGGTATTAGTGCTATTGTACTTGGATATTGCACACTGGGAAAACGCTTAGAAGATAAGTGGAAAAGTACGTGGTTTGTTATGATGTTTCAGACAGACAAGTCAATCCCGCCTTAGGTAAGCAGCAAATCTAATTGGCTGCATTCACTGCAGCGGCAGCTGTATGGCAGAAATACAATATGCACATTTGACTCTTCTTTTCTCTCATTTATTTTTTTAAGGATGTTTTAGTGCTTCACTGACAGATGCATGAATTCCAATAGCTTTCTTTTGACTGCTGTCAATTTAGATAAATGTGCATGAAAAGTATTGTAAATACAGCATTTTGCTTGAGGTATTTGTGCAGGGATTTCCATTAAATGTATACAGCCAGAGGGTAAAATTAATCTGAAATTAATAATGTAGGGCTCTGCAAGAACACTTAGCAAGTGTGCTTACAGAAATGGGATCTACGGATCTCACCCAACTAAATTTTTAACATTGTACTTGGAACGTGTACTCAGAATGAGTGAGCAAACATTAGATATTCAAGAAATGTTTGCCAAGTCTGCTGCAAGAAGTGTAGACAGCTAAAAGATGTCAACAGGGAATATTGTCATAACACTAAGAATAATGTGTTATCTAGTGCTTAACACTGAACACCATGTAAACAATTAATCACGGAATAGAAACTACTGAAAGCAAGCAGTAGCATGAGAGTTGCATTCACAGACTTGCACTAATCAGGAAAGTTGTATTTATTGCTTCAGATGAATAAATCATTCTAACTTTTTTTTTTTTTTACATGATATGTCAGCATCTTAAACACCTGCATAATTGTGATGTTTGTGAGGTCTTATTTCTAGAGGAGACTGAATGCAAATGTTTATTTTTCTGCAGTGGGATGAGCCTTGTAAAGAGACAAGAATAATGAAAAATATGATTGCTAAACCTTCGGGTGCAGTGCTGGTGTTCATAATATATAGTCTCATATGCACACATATAAAATAGTCATAAGGCAAAGCAGCCATTTTGCTTGACAACTTTATCACCATCTCCCACACTCACTCGCGGAGTGACATGTGCTGAAGCTTCAGGTATTTCATAAAGTGCCAAGGCATTATTGTTTTAGTTAAGATGCAAGAACTGGTAGTGGGGGGTTTCAGTGCCCCAGTGTTGTGGAAAGAACTCGTAGTGCATGAAACAGGTTTCACAGTATGCCATCACACAGACCTTGTGCATTTACACCACACCTGTACTTGGCAGGTTAGGGGAGAATATTCTTTCTTGATGGGTAAGAATGGTATTTTTATCAGAGCTGGGGTTACCAGTTACCGCTCCTGATTTTCACCCTATGCACAAGCTGTCAGCCTTCTAAGAAGTGACCTCTCTCTCCATCCGTGGAAATGAAGTGTTTCATAAATTAGTTCAGTGAGAACAGGACTCTCTCATTGCTATAAACTAATCAAAAGTGACCTGTTTTGCATGAAAAGGACTATCCTCTAAACTTCTGAGATCAAAGCAGGTCTCAGATAGAGAAGCAAGTTTGAGTATTCTCTGAAAATCTCACCTAAAGAGACAGTTATTATAATTATTATTTCCTTTGTTACTGAAACTTTATCTTTCTGCTGGTGTTAAATGGCTTAACAATAAGGTATTATCTTTTTGCTCTGGGCAAAAGTTGTTTCCGTTTTGATATATGTCTCATCACAAAAGTTAATATGTAAACTAGTTATCTTACACACATTTGGAACTCAAAGGGAAGTTGAACTTATCTTCATTTTGTCTAAAAATTTCTCAAAGGCATGAAAGATTAATCTCTTATTAACATTTGCCTGCAGCTATTTCTAAAATGTATTAGTTGGTTTCTGGGAAATTAATTAATTCTGAAGGAATGATCAAGTGTTCTTAGCTTTGTGGGTTTTATACAGGACTAGGTTCTTACTAAAAGTCACAGTATTTCAACAGCAAAGCATTAAAAGGGGCAAGTTCAGAGCAATACAACTTGACTTTTTCATCTTCCCAGCTCTGTAGAACTCCTAAAAGACTAATTTTCGTAAGTCACAAAGTGGCTATTACAGCATAAAGAGCAGCAGTAAATGTGCTAGTATTTTTGTTATTTAAACTGGTTTCTCATATTAAAAAGATCCACTTAGAAAGACACTGAAATCCACATAATTGAATATCAAGGGAGTCAGGCCAGTCTGCAGGACCCTTTTGTGCCTATTCAGGTTCAATATTCTCTAGTCAGGCATGTCTATCCCTGACTTTCCTGCCAAAGATAAGTTTTTAATGCATTTCTGTTGAGACCTCACCCTTCAGACCTCTTCAGAATTACAGACTATTGCTTTAGAGACACTGAAGTCTCTACCCCAATTTGTATTGTAAATCCCTTCTCACGGTGTTAAAGTCGTTATAAATCACTGTCTGTAGCATTCCTGCTGTATTCGATAGGACACTTCACTGAGGCTGCTGCTGCTGCTCCAGGATAGGGATCACTGGGAGAGCCTGCGGGGAGAGCAGGGGTGGGGGCATTGCTGCTGGGCTCTGTTGCTCTTTGTAGACTCCAGACTCTGATAAGTGTGAATTAAAGACCTGTGATAATGGATTTGAGTGCTAACACAAAAGGGATGAATGTCATCACTCCCTGCACAGGGCTGGGACATGAAGTACGACACGTAACAGAGGAATGGAGGAAGCGTGTGAAGAAAAACGGGGAACTTGCAAAATAGGTGAAAGAGACGGGATGTGCTGCAACAGGATACACTCAAACAAGGTTCGGTCCTTACCTAGAAATAATTAATAGCACAAGTAGCTGGTATTGCATTGATCTGAAGATGTTAAACAGCTCACAAACTGAATGTGAGTCAACAATATCCTGTCATTAAGAAAAAGGCAAGTGTCCCGGTGAGGGTGACAGCAGCAAGAACTACCAAGGGTATCAAAAACATGACCTGTGGGGACAGAGCTGAGGAACAGGGCTTTAGGTGGAGACAGAGAAAATGGAGGGGAGACATGAAATTAGTTTTCAGCTCTCTGTGTGATAGCTGCAAAGAGAAAGTCTATCTTCTCCAACTCTGCTGCTGCTGCGATATAATAAAACAGGTTTAGCAGGTGAGATATGGGATTAGAAGCCAGGAAAAGTTGCTAATGACTGGAATGAATAAATGCCAAAGTAGGATTTTGGGGTTGCTGCTTGTTGCCTTTTCTGAGCCAGTAGAACAGATCATCAGAAACTGCTTCAGGAGCTGGTGATCCTACCTTTTGGCAGGAGGATGTCTGACATGAGCTCCTGAGGTCAGTTCCAGCAGTACTGTCCATAGTATTTTAAACTACATAGGATGAGAAGGATTGAGTCTATGCTACCAGCTCTGTGTTAGTGGAAAAAGATGGACACATGCATGTATTTGGGGTGTCTGTCATTAGAGCTGCACAAGGGCAGGTAATTCAGCCTTCCCATTGATTGCTGCCTGCCCTGCTGCCTGGACAGGTCTGTTGGTCACCCAGAGAAGGCTGCAGCAGGATTTCTGTACAGTCAGCCTCTGGCCTGGGGTTTACATTAAAAAACATGGATATGCCTCACGTGCAGCTAATGCTGAATAGCAAGGCAGGCTTTTCAGCTTTCTCCTACACCTGCTAAATTATCTCCTGTGCTCTTCTAGGATCTGTGATGTAAAGCTAATTTCATTATTTACACTGTATCAGCTCTGTAGCAGGAATAGACCTTTGTTCTGAGTCTGCACAGTACCCAGTACAATGGAGCTTCACAGCAGCACAACAAATAGCAGTAATAATGACACGGAGGGACTTGCTCCATCACGAAGGAGGCTTTTTCTATAGTTTTCTTTTGGCTCTGTACATCTCACGTACCATTACAGCACAGAGAAAGAGCAATCTCTAAGCAAGCCTTTCAGACTGACAGCTTCTTACTGCTATTCACTGCAGGGCAGTCACATGCCAAATATTAAAAAGAGTGCTTTAAAAATACCAAAATGAGCAATAACATCTGTAAGGCACCAAAAGCAAAGGCAGTAAACAAACCAAAACAAAGCAGAACACATCAAGGGTGTAGGTAGATTTTAGTGCCCATTCCCCTTAAGGTATAAAACGTGTCATAGATGATTGACACCTGGGATTGAATTAAAATGAAAAGCTTACTTATTTGCATCCTTTGAAAACTGTTGGCCATACGTAAGCCTGGGGAAGTTACATGACTGTCATACAGAGTTGTGCATTCAAGTGGTCATCAAGTAAGTTTAGCAAAATGGTGTTTCTTAATGTTTCTGTAAGGACTTCATAAAGCTACAAAAAGGCAACAAGTCTGTTATGCCTCTGTATGCTTCAAGAACATAGATGTTTATCTCTGAAGTCTAAACACAGCAACCCAAATACCCAAAAAACAAGTCAGAATTAATTTTCTTGTAGTTCAGTACTTGTGGGTTTTTTTTTCTCTGCTCTGCTACCTTTTATTTCATTTTACTATCAGTTTATTTCAATTTCTTCATGCATCTTAAGTTTCATAATTTCAGTTCATTTTAACTTCTTCTCCTGTCTTATGTTACTCATCTATATATATGCTAGGCATTTGAGACTGAATTTTTCTACCGAGTGTTTGGCTTCTCTTTGGTAGAATGTCAGTGCCTCTGTAACCTGTGTCTTTTTTAGTCTCCACCTCAGTGATATAGAGAGCGTGGGCCCTAAGAGACCAAGACAATGTCCAGAAAATCTAGGTGTCAGAAATCAGCAAATTTAAGTGTCACCTCTCCCTCTGCTCCCTCTGGAATCTCAGTCTTAGGATTATTTTGCATTTAAAAGTCCTTTAGTCTTTTCGGGAGGGTATTGCATGGAGGAGGTCTAGATGGATCTGCCTCAGAGCACTGGCCAGCTGTTTCTCTGTCTGTCTGTCAACTGTCATGCTAATTGTGGTGCTGCACTTCCACACATGAAGGTGTTTGTTCAGATATGCCACATAGGTCTGGGTGGTGTTCCCCCAGAGAAAGTCCTTTGTCCTTTTATTGCCTCTGGGAATCTCCCCTGCAGTGCCATCACCTAGCAGTCTGTAGTCCATCTTCTGTCTCCTCATCTGGAAGCTCTCTAGCTGTTGAGCTGCTGAGTTTTGATGTGGGCCTCTGTAGTCCTTAATCTCTTGATCAAGCCCTCATAAGTGACATACTGCTTCCAGATACACCATGAGCTTCTTGAAAATCACATGCTGCTCACACGTTGTGTCTTACACATCAGAATGTATAACTGAACTCCTTCCTCACTGCAAACACCGTGGGCAGTTTAGGGCATTAGTGAGGTATTGCAGATGTTTTGTCTCAGCCAACAGAAGGACTGTGTGCTTCGCATCCTCAGAAAATCCTAAATCCAGGAGTTCCCTAAGTAACAGGCTGATAACGTTTATTGGAGTTGCTTTCACTAGTTTAGATGGTTTGCTGAATCCAGGCCCAAAGGAAATTAAATACTCCTAACACTGAAGCGGGGCTGAAGATAACAATTTATATTTGTAAATCTGGGTGTTGTTTTGGGCAATGCTCGCTTTATTTCCAGGACTTGTTTACGTCTAGCAGATGAATGCTGGATGAATTTTCTAATGGGGAAAAATGTACTGTTTCAAGTGAGCAAAACCAGACAAGAAACACACCTTTGAGCTAGCCTGTCAAGTTTCAGGTAAACATTTCTTGCATCCAACAACGTTATGTTGTACAAGCAGAGTTCGTGAAGAGCAAAGACAGGCAAGTTGGTAAATCTATTGTCTGTAAAATACAGTTTGTGCGACTAAGGCAAGAAATATGCTTTAATCTAATAACTAATTTCTTTCTGTATAAAGACCATTCTACAACTTTTATTTTCGCAGCTTTTAGGTTAGTTATATCAAAATATATTAAAAAAAGGTTATTTAAACTTCATCTATTTCCTCACTATCTTCTGTGTCTGGTATAATTAAAGTACAAATTAAGTAAGTTTTAAGTGCAGGGAGCAATTGTAAGAGCAGTTGAGTTTAAAAAGTAGTGGAAAGAAGCTAAGTTGTATGTCAGATCTCTTTAGATCTTAAGTTAACAATATTGAAAATCCTGTAGGTCACATTTACTTTTATAAAATTACCATGCAAAAACATCAGTAGGCAAAATACAGTCTGCATAATTGAAGCAAGTTAAATGATATGAAGAATGCCTTGGACAAATAGCTATGAGGGACGTGTACTTATACATAACCATTAGTGTAACTCTGTAAGTCTACTTAGACTTAATTACAGTGCTGCAGAACTCTGCACAGAATCCGTGAGATGTGAAAAGAGACATTTTGCATATTGCTGTAGGGATCGTTGTACGTATGCAAGACACTGACATGGCTTTACTCTGAAGGGCTCTTTGAAACAATTGGGTTTGACTACACTGGCAGTATGGAAACAGAGCAAGCAGAACCATGGCAAGTGCCTTAGGACTGCTCAGCAATCAGAGCTGTCATCTGCTCTGATTTGCACATGTCATTTCAAAAGCATTCTGGCATCTCACTCCAAACTTTTAATTCGATGAAATGCATGCACACCCAACCCCAAATCTCATCAGAATATTTTAATTTCGCCACAAATAAAACATTGCACAACCCTGTCAGCAAGCCTAGAAAAACGCAAGGACAAACTGTTGCTACCCCGAGTGACCTAGCTGGGAAAGAGTTGGAGCTTAATGTTGATATCACTTAGATAACATAAATCTTAAGAGATTTTGTGACAGTTACTGGTGTTATTCTGGTGAACAGCAGGTCTGGTACCAAAATTTGGTCTACAGTTTATCAAACTAAAGACAGGGTAGTATTGCAAATAGTGGAGTTAAAAAGTCATTTTGTGAAGTTAACTGTGAAACATAAAAAGTTCTCTCTGTGCTGTATTTTTCCAAATGCAGGTATTGCTAAATAGAATCATTTTCTAAAGACAATAGCAAGGCTTCCAACACTCCCCTCGGTGTTGCTGTATGTGAGTTAGGCTGTTACAGAGTGGGTGGAGAACTGACTGGACGGGCAGGCTCAGAGGGCAGTTGTTAGCAGGGTGTACTCTGCTTGGAGGCCCATGACAAGGGTACCGCAGGGGCACCTGCTGAGCCTGTCCTTTGCAGCATCTCTGTCAGTCACCTGGAGCAGGCCACGGAGTGCAGGCTCGTCTCGTTTCCAGCGAGGAGCACAAGGGCACACAAGAGAACAGAACACACGGGACGTCCCGCAGCTGGGAAGGAAGCACCTGGAGCGGTGACGCAGGCTGGGGCTGCCCGGCTGGGCAGCAGTTCTGCTGAAGAGATCGGGGGTCCTGGCAGGCAGCAAGCTGGGCACGAGCCCGCAGTGTGCCCTGGCAGTGCAGAAGGACAACATCATCCTGGGCTGTACGAACCGCGGCAGAGCCGGCAGGTTGAAGGAAATGCTTGGCACTTGTGAGGTCATACTGTGAAATTTCTTCACAGAGTGTTAGAAAAATATGTTTTAAAAAAAAATTATTAGGGTAGAAGAAGCCAGAACTGTGAAGTTCAGAGAGGTGGAATAAACTCACTGTGTACAAAATGATTAAGCACCTCAAGAAGATGAAGAGCGTATTTCATGGCAAAAACACGTGCCAACAATTATCACTGCACTGAACTGAAAATTTACATTATATTGGATACCTGACTTTCTGTAGAGAGGGGAATGAAAATTCTGATTTTTTTTTTCACTGCATTATGATGGGAATTCTGACTTTTCAGTCTGAAGGAATATTAGTGATTTGGAAGGAAACCATTCTGGCAGAGCACTAAGATGGAGTTGTCTCTAAAAGCTAAGATCAAGTTTTCTTAATCTAGAAAGAATCAAGAAACAGACAAAGAAGAAATAAAAGCCTTTTGTGTTGGATAACCACATCTGAAATATTTTAAAAGACATTTTAAACAAATGTTCTCCACTGCCTGCTATAAATCCTCTGTCTGGGTGGATTGTAAAATCTTCCTGTGATTGCTAGATTGGAAAATAATATGAATAATGCCAAGACACTGAGTGATGTTAAATTTTAATCATAAACCAATATCAGCACTGTAATAAATTTTAGAAGGATGGTATTCAATTTCTATATCTTATTTCATTGTACTACTATAAGAAATGATGTTGTTTAATGAGAAGTACTTTATGAAGAGCATGAATTCAGCACTGTAAGTCCTGTAGTGCTAGTATTGGATTAAAGCACATCACCACATCAGATAGATGGCTGTTCCACAGGCAAGGCCCAGTTTCGGTGGAGAGCTTCTCCTGAGTGTAGTGAGGAGAGGCCATGCCCCAAAGAACTTTGTGTGAGAGAGGCAAAGCTGAAAGAAGTAGTGAAGTGTATTGCTAACAAATGATGCTGTCAAATATAATTTCTTCATGCATGTGCAGGTGCACACTGTATGCTGATATTTCTGGGGCTTCTGACTGGGGAATTTTAAATGCATCTGGGTTTTGGTAGTACTTGTCATCGTCCCAAGCCTGAATGCTTAATCTTTTCACATATTTTTAAGACCTTTCAAGTATTAATCCATGTTTTTCTGTCAGGTGAGTTTTTGGGAAGTGTGCACGGTGCTTGCATGTTTTTTACAAAGTTTTCCAAAGATTATTTACACAACAAAGCACAAGTTTTATAGGCTTCTAATTAGATCTCACATATATTTGCAATCTGGGAGGCTGCAAATGGCTGCTGGGAAGTCCTGGCTGCTGTTTGTTTCTTTCCGGCTAGAGGGACCAGATTTACTCAAGACTAAATTCCATGGATTTTAGGAGACTTGGAGAAGCAATTAATGTGTTCTGATTCATTTATGATTCTTGTCAGACATTTATGCAATGTGAAATCAGATCATTGTGGTTTACATCAGATGTGGGTTGCACGCTCCAGTTACGCAAAGTTATTTGCTCCACGCATACAATCAAAGCATTCAGTACAGCACTGACTGTAGGAGCAGACAAAACTGAGCAGGCTTGATTTTATCTGTGGCTCTATAAAAGAAGTATTCCTGGGCTGTATGTCTGCAAATAAAATCATATTTCAAGTCAAGGTATGCATCCAGCTTTTTATGGTAACCCTAAATTCTGCACCTCGCTCTGGTCATTGCAGGACTCTGCAGAGGTTTCCCCAGTGGTACTCAGTATATCAGATTCTGCTCGTCAGAACCCACTAGAACTGGAAACTTGGTGCTTTATGGGGCTGCAGCAGCCCCAGGAAAGGTTTTGTTTGAAGCTCTTGAGCCTTTCCCATTGTTCAGAGTGAAGCAATGTACAGATACATGGAACAAGGGAAAATTTTTCAATCTTTTTTGATTCTGACCAGAGAAAGTTGTCTTGTGAAATGTTAAAAGTCAAGCTCTTCTATTTTACAGGGAATAATTTAGGTATATATTTATTATTGTTTTCCAAAAAGCTTAGATTTATTTCTCCAAATAGAGTTTAATAGGATGAATAGACATTTTCATCAGGATGTTTTCTGTACAAACTCAACCCATTTAGCTATAAATCACTCCTCCAAAAATATGTAATTGGTCTTTTATACTAAGATAAAATGTTATTTGCTCACAGTTACACTAAAGATCATCAGTAACTGATGCTTAGAAGTTCAGTTAAGATGTAAATGTAAAGCATCACTAGCAAAATTCACAAACTAATCTTTATGGGACACACCAGCATTTCAAAGCTTTAAAACAATACTTTAGAATATGAGTCACTGAGCTTACCCTGAAGCCCCGGCCTGCTAAGTACATGAGGATGTTTAAAATCTACCTGGCCATGGCCCTGAGCATCCTGCTTCGAGCAGGGTGGCTGGATTTGCCAATTTCCAGAGGTGCCTTCCAATGTCAGCTACTCTTTGATTCTGCAGATTCTCAAAAGTTGCCCTTCTGGTGCTATTCTTTCCTTGTAAGAAAGGTCTCATGGCAAGTTATATAAATGCGAGTTACAGGAAAGCCTCTACTTAACCTATTTTCAGCAAATGACTTGAACTGAATTTTAAGTTTCTTTTTGAGGATATGCTATAGCTACTTATGTAGTGGTTTTGTTAATTAAAGCAAATAGTCTTCCATGAAGGTTCTTGAACTGCAGTCATCTTAACGGGAATATTATATATGTAGTAGCATCCAAGTGATCTTGCCAAAGCTAGGCAGCAATTTCTCTTGCTGATGGAGCACTCCAGCATGAGAACAAGGAGACAGATTCTGCACTGTTTTGCACCTGGCAGAGCTCCACTGACTTCATTATGTGGATTTATCCTGAGTGTTTTAGCTTTTCGAATGTTACAGGAATACGACACAGATGTGAAAAATTAAAATACAAAAAGCTACTAGCTCTGGCCCTCTAAAAACAAAGTGATAATGCTGGGCATTTATATTACGAATGTAGGAGGCTGAATTTACTAAATTAACCCCAAGCTTGGATTAGGATAGTAAGAATTTTGGAACTGTTTTGGAGTGACAATAGTTTTGAAATTACTTGCAAGAAGGAATTTTTTTAAATTACATTTTGAGCAAGTACAATTTGCCTCCTATCAAATAGGATACTAATTTATTGTAGTTTTGTTCAGTTTCCCCATGGACCCAAAAATAAACCTAATAAAAGCCAGGGTAGAAAGTTTGAACTACTTTCTTGACCTCTCCAGCACTGGCATAACCTGCATTGCCTCAGTGCCATGTGCTCTGCTTGACAGGCTGTCAGCATCTTCAGCAGGACAGTGTGCTTTTGGAAGTTCCAGCACTTGTCTGCTGGGTGCTGGTGCCAGCAGCCACTCCTGGGGAGTAGCTGAAGTGCTGGTTCTTTGTGATGTCTGTCAAATGTGATATATGCTTGTAGGTCCACAAATCAATGATCCTCAAATGTCCTTCCTTGCACTTTGATCCAGGGAAAAGAGACAAAGTAGAAGTGAGGGAAGAATAGACACACAGGGAAAAACAGCAGATGCAGAAAAAGTAGGAAAAAAAGGTCAAATAGTTATCCACAGAAGAAACAGAGCACTATGAAGAGCCTGAGGAAAAGGGACTTGCAAAGAATTTTTGTTTCAGGATATTTTTACAGGTTTATTGTTAGTCTGGTTTTCCCATGGAGAAGTGGTGTATCTACTCACGCTGTGTGCATACATCCCCTCTCCCTGTAAGAACTGTTGAATTACTTGACCAGTGTAGAAGTGCAATCCCTGTAGGTTTCATCAACATGAATGGTACTGCAGGAGAGCAAAATCTCTTTCTTTTTGGAGTGGTGGAGGAGATGTAGCACAAACACATTCTATGTTACATCACAAAGAAAGGTGCTTAGTACCTAAACATTAGAAAAGCTTCAGAAAGGGCTTACACACCAGCCTAAGAACTATGAAATCCAGGTAAGTAGAAAACAAGGTTTATTTAGTTCTGGAAGTTTTGGATTGCCATAGGTAATTTATTTTAGACAAAAATTGACTGGAGAATGAGAACGACTGTTAGAGCTAGTTCACTAGCTAAAAGCTATTTTCATTTAACTTTAGCTTTGTTAAATTTAGAATTGGGCTTCCAAATGTCTCTCTGATAGGGTGAACATACGAGTTGAAATGAACAGAAAGCTAGAGAACTGAGCCTTCCCTATGAGAAAATTTTGCAAAATCCCAGGACTAGTTATGTAAGTAAATCTTGCCATTCCTCATCAGGAAGAAGTAGTTCTGGTATAGGATAATAATAATAGTAAGTCAAAGTAGGTGCATTAAAAGAGAATGACACCTACAGGTAAAAGGAAGTAATCCAGTGCTGACCCAGCCTGGATCTTGGATATATAGGGATAGGACAAGGGGAATGGCTTTAAACTGCCAGAGGGCCAGTTCAGATTAGATACTGGGGAGAAACTCCTTACTGTGAGAGTGATGAGGCCCTGTCACAGATTGCCCAGAGAAGCTGTGGATGCCCCATCCCTGGAGGTGTTCAAGGCCAGCCTGGATGGGGCTTTGAGTCACCTTGGTCTAGTGGAAGATGTACGAGCCCATGGCAGGAGGATTGGAACCAGGTGATCTTTAAGGTCCCTTCCAAACCAAACCATTCTATGAAATATAGAAAGATCACTCTAAGGAAAAAGGAAAGCAAGAAGAACTAAAAAAATAGGATTCTCTGTGTAGGCTGTTCCAAAAAATAAATGTGTACTTCTGGGTCTTTGGGGTCTGTGCATGGAAAAAGTGCAACTTTGTCGGAGACTGAAGTTTTACTGGCTTATTCACCTTACACCAAGGAATTTTTTAACTCAACAATTGCAGTTTCCACGGGAAACCTCATGCTTTGAAATGCAGCTTCGAAATATTCCATTTTTAACACCCAAGACATTTTGTGAATGTAGCCCCTGTTCTCTAGTTGAATTGCCTTGTGAAAATAGCATGTTCCTTCCCTAGCCAAGTAACTTGAAATTATTTTCAACTTTTAAGGCATACAGACTGAGCCTTACAGAAATGATTGATGAACATCACCTCCCACTATTTTCTATAAATATTTTTTCCATTTAACATAATTTTGATTGTCATATTTATTTTAATGTCAAGGCTCATATAATCATGTATTCCTTATCTTACATTTGACTGAAAGTAGACAAAGAGAGAAAGCATACAGACCAGACCAAATACCATTTCTTAGATATTTTTGTTACAGGATCCAATTGTCCTCAGCTTGTTTATACTGGCATAGCCACACTGACCTCAGTGCAGCTAGGTATATTCAGCCAAAATGAAAATCTAGTCCATGAAGTTCCCTCTTTCTCTCTCTTGTGGCTGTGCAAACTATTTCTTTTGTTACAACGTGCTCATTCTCTTATGTGGAGTTCAAAAGGCTTTATCACTTTCTTTTCCAAGCATCCTACCTTAAGATTTTTAGACTTTTCAGAGTAGTATTTGCAACAGTAAAAGCTTTCACCTTATTAGATAAATATAACGAATAAATATTATCCAACAGCCTTCTTTTTTCTACTTCCATAGGCTATTTGAAACACTTGACAAAGTGCTTATGTCCACCATAACTTTATGGACTATATTGTGTGAAAAATATGTTTTTATTAAGACTTGATCGTGTAATGGCAAATCTGACAGCTGTGGAATTTACAATATGTCACACAGCTATTTAAAATGGAAAACCAGAAATATTTTATTTCATGCTATGTGGAATTTTGTGTAGAAAGTTTGTCTAAACAGAAGTAATTTAGAACTCACTGTAAAACCAATTTTTTTACAGTAGCCAGCATTCAAAAACCAAATACATTGCAGTTGTAGAAAATTACAATCTATTTTATTTTGCTTCATGCATCATTAACAAAGTTGCCTGTTTGTCTCTTCTACTAGACTTCCCATTGTGGGTGCTAACAGTAAGAACAATAAAAGGGATACAGAGAGTGTTTTGTGATGAGTGCAAGCCTAAAGATTAGAAAAGCTATGTTTTGACTGTTAGGCTGAATATTGTTGATATCTCCATTAAGAAAATAATTGAATCAAATTTTTTGCTGAGGTGTTTTGTCAAGTGAGTAACAACTTTAAAAAATATTAATGTAGATGATCATAGAACTCTGTTCATGTTTCTCCCTCAGCAATCTTTAATTCTGCCCCTGTGCATGATTTAAGTGAATTGGTATTGAAGAAGGTGATATAGGGTAGAGATTGTAAACTTTACTTTTTAACTACGTAGCAGAAGAAAGTAGATGTAATCACTGTGCACTACAGCAGATCCTCAGAACATCAGAGTACCTTGACTCTATGCTTTAGAATAATGCCTATAAAAGAAGACCAATTACAAAGCAGAACATTTTGCAAGACATAAAAAACAGTTGAAGAGTATTTTTTCACTTAGTTATGAGTATGTGTGGCATTCCAAGTGACTGGAAAAATTGTCAGAATGTAATTTGTTATCTCTGCACACTTGATTTAAGCCACAGTGACAGTGCTTTATTTTGGAAACTGGGAATAATACCAATGCTAAAAGCATGCTCTCACTTTGATTAAACTACACTTTTATTAAGGCAAACTTTAGATATATGATAGTTAAGGCTGAACTGATTTCAACTTACTTGTACAGTTTGTGTTGCTATTCATTGTTGAATTAGTTTTGGACTGGGACTTTCAAACAGACCTAAGGGAGGTAAGCGTCTAAATCTGACTGAAACTTAGTGGGAAATGGAGATTTAGTTACCTGGGACCCGTTAGAAATTCCTGGCTATAAACTTGCCAGCTTCCTCAGGTTTTACTGCTCATAAATACAGGTGATATTTGGGAATGTTTAAGGCAGAAGAGGTTGGTTCATTGCCCTCCCTCCACGCAGGAGCATAAACCAGCCGGATCAAATCAGGCGTGGAATGGCTGTAACCTGCTGCTGGGACCGTGTGGGCAACTGCCCTCCCTGGTGTAAAAGGGAAGTCAGCGCATATTCTGAGATACTCTGATTGTACCTAACCATTCTTGCAAAGCTAAAACAAGCCCATTTGCTGTCAGTTCCCTGTGGTGAAGCCCTGGCACAGAAGAGCAACTGAAGCAAAGCACCTGCAGGATGTCGGATGGTCTGCACCCCCGTGCAGGGATAGCTGCAAATCCAGCAGCCAGCAGCCCCTCCTGTCTCATCCTGATCTGCTGTGGGAGCACTAAGTGGTGCTGGTGGCTCTGGAAGAGGGGTGGTGCATCTCACAGAGGGCTGCAGTGGGTTCTGGTGTGGTTGTGAATAGAGCAGATGCATGGGATATGGGATGAAGTGGCTGGAGGGCATGTTGAGGTTGTCAGAAGTATTTGGGGGATGCTGTCACTCCCAAGAGTGTCAGCAGCTGCCGCAGTGTGAGCACTCGTGGGGGTCCCCTTAGTAAAGAACAAAGCTATGAATGAGTGTCATCTGGAGCTAAAGGTGCTAATCCAGGGGAGAAGGCACCTGAGGACCAGGACCTTGGACAGCGTGCCTACATCATTTGGGCTTTTGTAGTGATGTTTTCTCATGTTAATGATGTTGGTATTGGTCCCAGGGTGTTTGTCTGTCTAATTTTCAAATGAGAATCATAAAAATTACAATTATAAATGTCAGAGGCTTGAGCTACCCGCTAGAGGAACAAAGCTATTGGCAGAGGATTCATTCTGATTTCTAAGTCTTTGAAATCAGTGTGTATGTTTAAACGTTTGATAAACTGTTTCATTGTCAGAGTGTTTTGTAGACTGAACATATTAATGTGTTTAAGAGTAACTTGTTAAGTAGCTTGTACAAATTAGGAGTCTCAGGTTGTGTGCTGGTAAATTAACCCTCTGGGAAACTCCAAATACTATAATGGCTTTGAATGATAACCTAGATGTTTTCATGTGTTTTTTTCTGGCTACATGAGAGTGTTTCCCCCCCAGGAATCCCACTGTCCCAGTACCCACTTCCCTGGCTGATTTCCTACTTCATTTTCTGAAATATAAATGAGAGTGTGGATTATGTCAAGATTTATTTTCTTGTTCATGGTCTGTGTTGGAGGTGTGGGGTAATCAGATGAAAAGATGGTGACTTTCATGCTATTGCTCAACTTTGTAATTATCTGCTTATAAGTTAAAAAGAAGTTCTTCTGAATGTTACAATTTGTCCCATCCCCCTATAGATCATGACACTTCAGAATAACACGATCTTGTCACATTTTCAGTGAGAAAAATACTACTATGTTTCAAATTTTTTTGGCACTTTGATATGTTGTGTCAGGGTGTATCAGTCATATCCTGGGCACACAGAGCAGTGTGATTGACAGGACTGGAGGAGAGCACAGCAGTTCCAGCCGTACTGTTTCTGACTAAGATATATTTAAAGAGATGGGGATGCTCCTGCTGCTCATGTTTTTAAATGAGGCTTACCCCTCATGCATAACCCACACTTTCAGAGGTTCCTCAGCTCCTTGGCTGTCATTAAACCCACTCAGCCACATCCACTCCCTAATCATACCATCGCCAGTGTTTCCCAATACACAGGAGCTAACCACTTGGAATCTTCTTGTCCGTGGGTGGGATGGTTGCTGAAATAACTTGCCGTTGCATGGGAATATTGGGTCAAAATATCCCAACCCAGCCAGCCAAGAGGGCTGGAGTGAAGAAGCAGCCAGCCTGCGCATCCATCTGCACTTTGGTGTAGCAAATGGGATGGTTTTGCTTTCCATTTTCGGGGTCCATGACACTTTAAAAACCAGTTGTGCTGTGGTGTGCCTGGAGGAGAAGCGCTTCCCAGACTTAAACTTGCCCCTGTTGGCTGCTCCAGACACTTTCTTGAAGTGTGAACTAGAGACAAGAAGTTCTGAAAACTGAAGGAGTTTTTTCAGCCCTCATGGGGCTGATTTTGTCAAGCTTAACAGGCATTTAGAGTTATCTCCCCCTGCAAGGCACCTGCCATTTTCCTCCCGCACCCGGGAAGATTCGAAGCAGGTCCTGGCCCTCAGGGATTTCAGGCTTTTCTAGAGTTGCTTTTGTTTTTGAAAGTCAGTTTCCGCCCATTTTGCACCTCGCTTAATGCGGGATGGGGTAGTGGTGTGTCCCGGGCAGCAGGGTCGTACACATGGCGGGACCGCGTTCAGCCTCTGCCGCCACACCCGCAGGGCTTTGTTTGAGGTGAAAAGCCTTGAGAAGGAGTTTAGCAACAGCTTTCGGTGGTGAGGGCTGGGATGGGCTGGTGTTCCCATTCCCGTGTGGGACAACGGCAGCTACCGGCGTGTGGGACTGGGCTGGGCTGGGCTGGTGTTCCCGTGTGGGAAAAGGGCGGCTGCCGGCGTGTGGGGCTGGGCTGGGCTGGGCTGAGCTGGACTGGGCTGAGCTGAGCTGGGCTGGGCTGAGCTGGGCTGTGCTGGGCTGGACTGGGCTGGGCTGAGCTGAGCTGAGCTGGACTGGGCTGAGCTGAGCTGGACTGGGCTGAGCTGAGCTGGGCTGGGCTGAGCTGAGCTGGTGTTCCCG